>JAASGO010000373.1:0-26423 GCA_023334245.1 Globisporangium cederbergense
CACTTCTGATCGGTGTCGCGGGCGTCAACCAAGTCTCCGACAGTGATCGTGCCTCGCCACGAGTCTCGCAGACACAAGAACTGGGGGTGGCGCGACTGCCAGTCGTCCAGGGAGATCAGCAATTGCCACTGACTGGCAACGTCGTGGCGCGACCAAAGATCTACGCTTTGGACGACATGGGCTGGGTACTGTCGCGGGAACATGATCAAGTGGTAGTTGCAGAGGAAGTTCCAGCAGACGCTCTCCAGCTTTTCTAGTGAGAGTTTACTGGCGTTTGCTTCGTCGTCGTCCGTACCAGAAAGCCCGAATGATTTGAATCGGTACCCTGTTGCTGACCTCTCGTGGTCAGTAAGCAATGGCATTCTTTCTCTTCTGCAACAACAGTCATGTGCTGCAACTCGGATCCCACCCGTCAACATGGGACAGTCCAATATGAGTACGTTCATCAGCTTGTCCACTGCAATGCCCAGTGCATCCTGAGCCACACACACAAGGCGTGAATCGACCTGATGAAGAGGTCAGTTAACTCATTCTCGACGCAATCTATTCGTTCCACAAACGCGAGCAACTCGTTCGAGATACAGCAGTATTTTGCTGTCGCCGTGCTACCCAAACACGTTCGAGCTGGGCATGTAAGTCTTCAAGCGACAGGCGCCAAGTTTCGGGTCAGAAGACGACCACAAACACGAACGCAAACACACCACACGCGACCGATGCGTACGGCTCAGCACACAGCTCAATGCAAAACTCCTTGGCGACCATGACGAGCGCTGAGTTCCCCACTGTCGCTAGTGCCACGTCCTTCGCTCGGATTTTGGTCAGGAGCATCTCGAACGGGTAGATTCACATGACTATTCCCAGCTGAAGCCGTGGCTACGAGGGTGATGTCGATCGACAGGAACGCGGCAATGCAGCGTGAAAAGCCACTGCTCAAAGGCTGCTGCTGCATTGTGGGCAAAATTGAGGTCGTCGTTATTGTTGATGTCGATCGCGCTTGAGAACCGAGCCCTGGGACTCGGAGCCTGTGGCGTCGTTGTCATACTGGTCGATATGGCGCCTTTTTACAAGCTTAGTGCTGTTGGAGACTGGTGCCAATTGAGTACTGATCCGGTGACGAAGACAAGTCAGTACTACCGTGTATCAGTGCAGCCATAGGTGCGTCTGCTATCAACGAGTTGGATTTGCATACACGGCCAAAAAGAGGAGATGTAGAGGATGCTGTCGAGTCCGTCAGCGAAGCTTACGAGAATGAAGCCAATGGACAGTATCAGATCGACCGTTTTGGTGTAGTCACAGTGCTGGTCACCAGGTGCTTCGTCCAGTACATTGTATCGGCCAGAACCGGGTGTCACTTCTGGGACGTCGATGGCATGTGCGTACGCAGCGCTTGAACTGTGTTCCTCCGTGATGTCCATTGATGCAACTAGAAATCTTGGTCACAGACCTGCTGGAGAATGGTGACGGCACGACTAAAGTCGTGACTTTTTGCGCAATGAAATGCAAATCGCGGAATGCCCTCTTCGCGAAAAGCCAGCCAGTCAATCACACGCACACAACCCTGCTTTAGTTCGGTACAGTCAGTCCAGCATTGTGCCCACAATTCGGATTATGCGGCTGACAACAATTATTTTCCATGAAGCGAGTGCTGCATCTACTGCAATGAGCACATACTTGGCCGATTCCCAACAGTATTTTGCACGCACTGTTCATACATGGTGCGCGTGTAGCTTTTCACTTCAAGCCAACTGAGCTGGCAAGCAATAAATGGCACGGTGATCGAGCTGAAGCCCTGGCGCATGCGGTCAAGTTAGAGATATTGAATCCTGAGTTCATTGAAGTTGCCGCAACTAATAGATACACTTTCAGCCAATAGCAGCGCGCAATCGAAATGGATACACTCGATCTTGTTCAGTTGGGTTGTCTATCAAGAATGGGTGGACGAGGACGCTCGCCATTACACCCAACGAAAAGCTCCTCAATTCAATGAAAGCCCCACAACATTTTCGTTATTCATTACCACAGTGACGATACTGTACCACTGAAGAAGAAGCCCACGCAGACAAACAAACAAGCTCTCATCCCAGCCGTCACCACACACGCACACACCCTTCGAGATCACTTGCTGCTGCAGCCACTGCCACCAGCGACCTTCAGACACGCTGTCGAAGGGAAAATCGACATGAGGTTCGTGACAATCGACCAGATGAGCGCAAACACGCCAATCGCAATCGCCGCGGCGCCGCCCCAGACACTGTGGCGCGCGTTGCGCTTGAGCTCCTGCGTCTCGCGCTTCTGCCGTGGAAGCAACACGAGCCAGCCGAGTGACAGCAGCTTCATCAGATAAGCGATCAGGAATGTCCACGTCACCTGCCAACGCACGTGCGTCGTGTCGCTCACGATGTCGTCCACGCTCACGTCGAAGAGAGCGTTGACGTTCTTGGAGATGCAGGACGCGAACGGTGAGCTCAGGTTCGTGATCGTGGTCAGCAAACCATATACAGCAGCTTCGTTGCCCAGCTCTGCCATCTCCACAACCACGAAAGTGGACACGAGAAAGTTCATGGCCGCCGGTAGCTCCTCCAAGATCGGCGTGCCGAGCCAGAACCACTGGCTGCGCACGACGTCCCAGATCGTGAGCATGCCCACGACCGCATCGATCGCCACAACGCACACCACCGTGGACGCGATCACGAAACGCCAGTTCCACTGCAAACCGAACTTCTTGGTCGCGTACAGCGCGGCGCTGAAGACGCAGAGCCCAAAGACGCTGAACAGACTCTCGTTCAACGGGTGCACGTGCGCCCAGTAGCGCTGGATTGGGTCGCTTGCCGTGACCGTGAAGCCATCGAAGATGCCGCTGAAGAAGCGATAGGCCATGATCTGTAACATCGCTGTGTTCTGCACCAGGCGCCAGAGCTGCGCCATGTACTTCCGGAACGACTGGCGTTGCGTCGTGGGCGGCTCGTGAATGAGCCACACGGCGGCCGGGATCGCACAGAGACCCGTGAGCGCGAAGATTAGCAGCAGCTGCGGCATCGTGAACGCCCAGTCGAAGTTGCCGCCGTAGTCCACGCCGTTGAGCCCAAAGCCCACGAGCAGCGCTGAGAGGATCATCGCAACGCTGCGCACGAGGTAGATCGTCGACTGGATGTTGCCGCGCACGCGCTCGGGCTCGCGCTGCGCGAACTCCACGACCATGCCGTCCGACGCCACGTCCGCGATCAAGTACCCGATGCTCGCGAGCGTCATGAGCACGATGTACGTGGCACCGGCGTTCGGTGCGTCCCAGTTGATGCGACCGACCAACTCGCTGCGCGGGATCTTGGACAGGTCCTTGCCGCGCAACGTGCGGTCCGTGTAGAACGGCGGCGCCTGGCGCACGAACACGAGAATGAGCAGCATCGCGAAGCAGAGCAGCCAGCCGATCACCATGTACGCGCGGCGGCGCGAGCGGCAGATCGGGAAGCAGTCGGAGACGATGCCCACGAGCACCTTGAGCGACCAGGGCAACGACAGCAGCACGCGCGCTGAGAGTGTTTGGTAGCCGTTCATGCGCAGGTAGTTGTTCAAGAATGGGTACACGGTGCGCGGCAGCGAGCCGTAGATGACGCCGATGACCGCGTACTGTACGAGCAGACCAACGTACTTCCTGGAGTAGAGATTCGGCACCTCACCGTCACGAAGAGCTCCATTGTCACCACCAGCAGTACTGTTGGCATTGTGTTCTCCATGTTCCAGTCCGTCGTCCTTCTTGGCCAATAACTTCTCGCCGCCGGCGTTGCCGTTGATGCTCTCGAGATTGTTGCGGTCGCCCTCGTTGTCGGTGTGACTTTCGCTCAGCAAGATGGACGAGAGACGGTTGAGTCGCTGCATCGTCCGGGCTTCCTCTGGCGCAAGCATCCTCCACACTTGTCGCGTTTGTCACTGGTGGAGTCGAAGCGAATGTGAGTATGTGTGGTCGCTAGGCAAGACACAGCTTGCCTGCTTTGCGTAGCGCCATCCATTCATCCATCCATCCATCGCCCGCTCAGATTTAGCCATCTAACGGGGGTATCTCAAGTTCGTCAGTCATTAACTGGCCGATGCGGCTGGGAGCTGAGTAGTCTGACTAAAGAATACGGGACTGGGCGCTACTGGAGAACATCAAGTATGTGCTACGATGGCATTCAACGGAGAATGCGAGCGCTGTGCATCTATGCAGTACTCGTCATCACACGCATTTACAAGTTTTTCTCCCATTTGACAGGAAGGATCTTGACTGTTTCGTTATGCAAGGGCGGAGTAACCAACACAAGCATGGCAAGTCTCCTTCAGCTCTTGTACTTTTCTGATTGTCAAGCGTGCCTCGCACATCTCAGAGAACATGAAGCTGGTATTCTCTGAGCTCAGCTGGGCTGAAAGTGGCTCGTACTCTAGTTCTGCCACTTAACAGCCCGACCCGACCCGACCCACACAAGTTAAGCCCGGTGGCTTTCTGCTTGTGTACATACCTGCGACTGGTGTCGCAACGAGGTAAGCTGCATCGAGGGGCTCCCGATTTGTTGCTAACAAAGAAAGTAAACACGTGGCCACACACACACTCGAGACAGGCAGGAACCCATACAGCCACAAGGTTATTATTTGCGTATATGAGGCTCTAGCAGCGATGTGAATGCGCGCAGCATGAGTGCCCCCTGTTCCAGTGGAGGGTGTTGCAAGGCACCCCCGCTGGGGAAAATCCACCGCGTTGGACACTTCAGGAGACCCGCTGCCAGTGTCACGACGCACAGGATAGTTGTCATTGTGGTTTCTTAAGAGATCTCGGCTCACTCGTCTGCCGTAACTAACTGCGCAAGTCGCCACGTGGCACCATTGGCGACACAGGAATCGACTAATCGGCGCTTTTGAACCCATCTCTGGCAAGGTTCCTGTCGGAATGATGGCAACAAAATCCACTAGACCAGCACTCAGCTCCGACAAAACACAGCGCAAGACAGAATACAACATAAATGAGCACTGTGTTGAACTGTACTACATAAAGTACCGTCGCTCACAATCGACGATTCACTTGGCTCCACTATACCTTGTGTCTAGTTTCTCCTGTCCGACGGAAACTAGACACAAGGTATAGTGGAGCCAAGTGAGTCGTCGATTGTGAGCGACGGTAAACTTCTTGCGAGTATGTCGCGGAGTCGCGCACTCCATGACAGACATCAGAACGCAATTTTCCGCCCGCCCCAGAAGACAAGCGGAAGCCGATAAAAGAAGAGAAGGATGGCGTCCATGTGGTCGTCCATGACATACATGCTGCTCCCGCCCGCGGTCGTGCTGTGAGTACAATGACTCCTGTCTGCGTTGCTTCTTTGTTGGTTCTGCTCGAGCTGAGCTGGCGCCCGTGCATCAACTGACGAACGCGGCGCGACTCTGGATTTCTTGCTTGTGTGCTGGATGTGTACAGGCTGCTGCTGCTCACAATCCCATTCCCGAGCTTGCTGCTGAACAAGGGGATCGTCAAATTCGGCGACCTGGTGTTCAACATTCGCGTGGGCACGCTGAGCATCTTCTCGATCATCACCACGATCTCGTTCATTGTACTGTGTGGTACGTCTGAAAAAGTGAAGGAGACGGAATGAGATTGTATGTGTGTGTGTGTGTTTAAAATGACGCGGATACTGCTTTCTTGGCGGTGGTGTGATTTGTAGCGCAAACGTATGACTTGCAGAAGCGCTACTCACTTCACGACAACCACTCAGACGGACACTACGCTGCCGACCTGCAGGTACGCGACGACGAAACATGTGCACTCTTTACACTGCTGCGAGCACCTACCGGTACTAACACGGCGATTTGCTAACTGCATGATATGTCTTATTGTACGTAGAAAAAAGCGACGCGCTGGCGCTCGGAGCGCAATTGGTGGATCAGTGCGCTCACGTTCACGATCTACTGGTGCGTGCCAATTCATCAGTCAACCAACTTGTCTTTGTATCTATCCATTTGCTGACTTGATGCATGCACTGCTCTCGAACGTATAGGATGCTGCTGCGCTTCCACGCGATGAAGAAGCAGCTGCTCAAGGCCCAGCGCCGCGACGACTAAGAAAAAGAACGACTTGCCCGAATTCGATCTCATTTCAGGTGCAGCAGCGCGAGTCGCTGCACTATTGCTCAGCACGTCCATCCATTAATCGCATGCGTGAAAGAATGAACATACATACTGTCATTTTGGTACTTGGAGCTCGCTTGCTTTGGCGTTGGTGTGAGCGTACTGCCGCGTAGCATTGGGGCGACAAGCCACGCGTTCATTTCCATGAGAGCTCTTCGGGTTCGCGCACTTCAAGCAAATGGCGTATCGTTAAGTACGCTCGCGCAGTCCATTTGTCGTACCTTGTCGATACAAAGTGCGATTCTGACCGACTTAAGTGCGTATTCACCACATTCTGCGATCAAGAAGCTCACATCAAGAAGTGTGACAACACGAGGCAGACAAACCCAGCAAACAGACGCAAGCAAGCACCAGACAATGGCGCGATTCGTGGAAGCGGCCATGCGGCCCGGCAGCCGCGAGTTCGTGATCGTCCTCAACTGCGTGCTAGCTGCGCTCTTCTTCGTGATGCTCGCGGTCGTGTACACGCAGCTCGAAGACTCGATCCACGTGTTCGTGATGCTCTTCATCGTCGTCGGCCTCACCGTGTCCATCAACTGGTTCATCATCGAAGCAAATAAACTCAAAGAGCACAGCGTAGTGGACACGTCGTCGCCTGCAGGGAAGCTCAAGCAGGATGCAGCCAAGTCCGCGCGTGGGAAAACAGATTAGTGGGGAGTGTGTGCGCACCAAGCATCCCTACCTACATTGCGTCGTCCAAGGCAAGAGAAAACAAGGGTAAAGCCTTAAGAGCACTGGCATTGGCACTATCAGCCGTGATCGGCAGGTTGAATCGGCAGTAGAGTAGGTCTATAGTCGCTATCGCTAGCGCAAGCAAGGTGATAGCAAAGTCAAGAAACAGACCTTCATCTTTCTGCGTGTCTTCAACAGTGTTGTTGGCAGGGACAAGGTCGCACGCAGGAAATGCAACTGCGAATACATGTTTCGAGCAGTGAGCGCGTTGTTTGTGATATGGTAGAGAAGCAGTACTTGCATACGTACAATTGCGAAGGCGATCCGGCCCGATTGGCTTCAGTCAGAAGCGCTATTACTCCACGTGTGCGATGTCATATCCGTATCGACATCCAGCAAACAAGGTAGATCTCAAGCAGAACCACAAAGCCAGTCAGGGTCCATGAAAATACATAACGTCCCACGAATGAGCTTATAGCTGTTCGTATAGGGTCTACTGCATCTTTACGTCACTGCCTGCATGGGGCTCTGGATCACTATTCTCCTCTTCCCACTCTTTCCATCAGCCCTGATAATTAGTAAATGCTTGCATCCGTACGCATCGCCCTCTTCTTTACATGTCTTCATCAGCGACGCCACACATGCGCTTGCAGCACGAGAGCGCGATCTTGCGTCCGTACGGGACGTACGAGAGCGTGTACCAGATGAGCGCGGTGAACTGCGTGATCACGCAGATGAGCACAAGCCCCACGCGGTGCGGCACGTGCGGCGAGAAGCAGAGCGCGAGCGTGAAGCCGATGAACACGATGTACACGATCGCGGAGATGCGGCGCTTGTGGTGGAACATCGACTGCAGCTGCTTGCACGGGCCGACGAAGAACATAGACGACGCGAGCGACAGCAGGTTGCCGATCGTGTACGCCATCGCGAACGGTCCCGGGTTGCCGTGCACGAGCTTCGCGAGCCGGAACGTCGAGCCGAGCGAGAGCAGGAAGCCCAGCGTGAAGCACGTGACGCAGCCGATCACGCGCTCCTGGTACGTCAGGCTCGGGCAAATCGTGTTCACTTCACCGCGGAAGCTCGGCTCGCGCTGTTGGCTCTCCGGGTCCAGCAGCTTCTGCTTCTGTTGGCGCAGTTTGTCCATCATCGTCGCTCGCTGGCGCTATGAGTGGCGGCTATCTAGTCGTGGGTGGCCTGAGCGCTGTATTGGAGCTAACAACTAGCTGGCGGGCGGGGAACAGAGCAAGCGAGTGGTTGCTGCTTCTTATCCAGCGACGCAGAGACGACGAGCTTGAGAATGGCGTCGCTTTGGCTTGACTCTCTCTCGAGAGAAAGAGCGCGCGAATGAGATCTTCCACTTTACGCTCAGTCGGTGCTATCAATGGTATCTTTGCCTTCTTTGCCACCAGCAGCTCCACGTTCTGTGTCTTTAGCCTAAAAGTACGCAAAAAGCCTTGCAAAGTTCGCACCCACTTTGCAGCAAAGAGAGGGCCAGTATTCAAGGGAGGAAACGCAGCGCTAAGTTCGCACCCATTCATAACGAGCAAGGCAAAGCCCAAACCGAGTGGACGGCAAAGTCGATTGTTCCCCAGTTCAAAGCGCGCGCGTAGCGTAGAGCGAAGCAACAGGGACGAGCGAGCGAGACGATGGCACAGCTGCAGGAGGCGCAGTTCGCGTGCTTTGAGGACGAGGAGCTCGATAGCAACAGTCATGCGCTGCTCAACGGCGGCAGCGGCGGCAGTGGGGACTTTGCGCTCCACCACCACCAGCAGCAGCAGGCGGGACTCAAGACGTTCGCGATCGCTGAGCCGAGTGGCGCGACGCGCAGCCTGGCGCAGAAGAGCTTTGCCAGAGGTGTGTTCGCTACAATGGACTTGTTATTGTCTGGTACGATGTGTTTATATGCGAGAGGGGATGTGTGAGGTTGATGTTATTGTTGTTGCTATTGATGTTGTAGTGCGCTCGCTGGAGTGCTCGGGATCCGGCAGCTTTTACTTTCAGAACGAGGCACTCAAGGACCGATTCGTCTGGTGCGTATGCTGTGATTTTGTGTGTGTAATATGAACATAGAGACTGACACTATCACTTGAATGTATCTGACTGTATGTGTTGCTCTAGCTGGCGCGTGATCAAGAACATTGTCGTGCTGCGTGAGTGGAGTCTCCACGAGACGCTCGCGGGCAATGGCATCAGGTTGCAGTTCCCAGGTATTTTCCGCTTTACATTCTAGCACTCCTCGATGGCCGCTTTCGCTCAAGTACTGACATGTGTGACTGTTGATTCGTTTGTACTATTGCAGCGCCTGTTGTGGGCACGGGTGTGTTCGCGGTCGAGTCTTGGGAGGGCAACTCGGTGAGCATCTGCGTCGTCACACACGCTGGTACGATCCACCGCTTCACGTACGCGATCCCGGCGACCACGTCGCACAGTATCTTCACGACGGCCGACGCGTCGTTCCCACCAAAGCCTGCGACGTCCTCGAAATGCGATCTCGTGGCCTCGCTTTCGCCAGACGAGATCATCACGGTCGCGCTGTGGGTGAACGAGTACAACCTGGTTCTCGGTGCGGACTCGGGACGCGTCATTGGCGTGAACTTTGGCCTCCCTCTGACGCCCTTGGGTCCAGTGGAGATGCAGGAGTTTGCGTTCTCAGACGAGTCAGTCGTCAAGTGGCTCTGGAATGGCCTCGTCAAGTCGAGCGCTGCGAAATGGCAGGGAGGTGATGACAAGCGTCAGCAGACGAACGCGATCGTCGCGGTCACGTGCTTCCCAATGGAGAGCGAAGTGGACGACGAATCGGATGACGTGTGCATCGTAACCGTGTCGGCGGACCTGACGCTGCGCGCGTGGTCATACGCGAGTCAGTCGTGTCTGGGCAAGCAGCAGATCCACTCGCTCGTGGACGCTGACTTTGACGACGAGGGGCTCACGGACGCCGTCTACGCTGTGAATGCGAAGATCATCGCGCTTCCTGCGACGACGAGTGACAACTGCCGTCTCCTGGTGCACATCGACACGACGGCCAACTTCTCGCAGGATATCTTCTTGCTCCGTGGCGACGTCACACCATCGCCGACCGGTGGCCGCAGAGAACTGTCGCTGGCATCTGCGCGTGTGTTCACAGTCGACTCACCAGCATCGTCTTCTTCTGCGACGGCTCAGAGCTCCAAGCGCCTGAAGATGGTGGATTTTGCCGTCGACAAGAACTACTTGTACTCGTCGTGGCGATCAGCAAGCGGCGATTTCGTGTACAGCCACGCAAACCCGATGGCACTGACTGGCCCGCGGATCATTCGCGGAGAAGTCGTGAGCAGCCTGAACACGCAGATGCAGAAGTACGATCTGGAGGACGACGAGTGGCCGTTTGACCTCAAGGATGAAGGTGTCGTGGAGCTGACAGATGTGAGTGACTTACCTGAATGCCTTATGGTATTGCTGCCTGGGTGTGACTAACGTTGAGTTGCTTTGTTAGAACTTCTTTGCCGAGCGCGTGTTGCTTCCTGGCCGGTTTTCGCGTCAGAACCTCTACAAGGCTGTGCTGGAGTACCACGGGGACCTCGAGATCCCGCTGCGTCCTCTGTTCTCGAGTGCAGGTCACCAGGAGTCCAAGTACAAGGATCTGCTCGTGAAGATCGTGTCCGACAAGTGGCTCAGCGCGATTGGCAACAGCAACACGGACGGATCCACTGCAAGACACACGCGCGACCCGAATTTGCTGCGCATTGGTATCTGGAAGAGCATCATTGAGCTCTGCAACAAGGTATAGAAGCCTGTCTGAAAGAATTTTGTCCCTTGTGAGCCTTATGGCTAACGTGTTCATCTTGTGTGGCTCTGTGTAGCACTGGCGAGTAGAGAACGTGCCGATTGGCTTCGCGACAACCACCAACTCGCTGCTTCCGGGATCTCCAGTTCTCTTGCGGCGTAACCGCGTGGCGCTGCTGTTCCCCTCGGCGACTGCGATCACGACACCCTTCCTGTCTAAGCTCAACTCGAACAGCGCCGACTGTGTTCGTGAGCTTGTCGCGGACATCCTTCCAGTGTTTGACGGCTTTCCGAGTCGCAGCTTCCAGTCGTTTATTCACCGCGAAGTCACAGACGTGGTGTCTGACTGGAAGGTGGAGTCGTTTGTCGCGTTGGCGCGACACTGTGTTCGCATAGGCTTGACGCCAGGCGTTTCTGCTACCAGTAGCAGCGCGAAGACCTCCGTTGCCATCAGTCCAGACCTCGTGCTCACGCGTGCGCTGCTGCGCTTGAGTAAGATCCTAGGCGGAGAGACCGAGTTCCATGACCAAGTGCTGCGGGACCTGGTGGAGCACTTGTTCCCGTTCGAGGTTTCGTACGATGGCTCGTCTTCGAACTCACCGTCGCCAAAGAAGCGACACGAGAGCTATGATGATGACGATGAAGATCAGGCGATGGACGATGACGAGACCAACGGTTTTGCGTCGATCAGTCGCAACCTGTTTGGTGGAAACGAGATCTGCTTTGCGTTCGAGCAGGTCGCAGCACGGACGATCGACGAAATGTGCACGCAGGCGCTGCGCGTGGTGCTCTTCCTGTCGTACCTCGTGGACTCACAGCCCGCGTTCGTAAACTCGGCCGTTCTGCGCAACGTGTCGCGATACTACTTGCCACGCTCGATCACGATATATCAGCGCTGGCGCTTGAGCAAGTGGATCTCGAGCCAGAACATCGCCCACGCTACGGAGCTCGACTCGTCCACGGCCAAGGCATCTGCGACGCTTCTGCCGCCACTGCTGCAGCTCTTCCTGCTTGAGGCTAACAGCAAATTGAACGCGTCTGGAGCTCTAAAGCGTGCTCGGTCGGTGTTGCAGATCGCGCTCATGAACAACAACGTGCAAAGCGAGGAGGCGCGCAGTGTGCTGGGCTCGTTCACGCGCGAGATCCTGCGGTTCGTGTCGCAGCCAAACGAGCCGCTGGTCAAGTTCCTGCAGAAGCGCAAGCAGTTCGCGCTTCTGCGCTCGATGTTCTGCTGCAGCCTGAGCGACGTGAGTCTCCACAGCATCAAGTACGAGAGTCCAGACCAGAACCCAGAGGTGCAGCGGTACGTGCGATCGATCGGCGAGTGTCTGGCGCGCGAGGGCCACGCCGCCTCAAAGGAAGGCGACAAGGACGCGCACGCGCTCTGGTGCTTCCAGCAGGCGATCCGGTGCTTCAGCATCTGCCTGTCGTCGTTCCTGTCGGACCACGACGAGCCGTCCACGCACGCGTCCGATCAGACGGCCGAGCGCTTCATTTACGACATCATCGGTCTGCTGAAGGAGACGATCCCGCGCGGCTACTTCAGCCACATGCTCAGGTTCCTCTGGGCTGTTGTGACGCAGGCACTGAACCGAGGGCAGTCGAGCAGCGGCGACGGCGGCGACAGTGCACTGCAGACCTTTGTCTGGGTCAACGTGTTCAAGTATTCGGTGGAGGAGCGGCTCTTCCGGGATGCGCACCTGGCGCTCATGCACACGCTGGATGTGGTGTCGACTGTGGCGTCTCAAATGTCTGATGAAGATGGCGAAACTGGTGAAAAAGCGCTGAACACATCGGAAGAGTGCGTGAACTACCTTGTGAAGGAGCTTTGTCGCTACGGCCACCTGGACCTGATCTGCGAACTCCAGTGGGGTGTGCTGGAGTGCGAGGTCGAGAAGCACATCCAGTGGCAGGCGGCGAACGCGAACGTGGTGGCCAAGGACGGCGGCGGCGGCGTCGACCCGGCCGTGCTTATGTACCACAACCTGTTGTTTGCGTTTTACTCGCGCAAGCAGCAGCCTGCGAACGCTGCGGCGGCGATGTATGCGCTGAATCTGAGATTGCGGCTGGCGCAGATGAAGTCTGGAGCGGCTCTGCAGGCGCAGCGGAACGCGCTCTACGCCGCAACGAACGCGCTGCTGGCACTACCCGAGACGAACCGCTGGATCGTGCGCAAGTATCACACGGAGGAGCTCTTGGCTAGCAGCTCTTCGTCAGCGACAGTGCGGAAGTTGGCGAGCGTGCGTGCTGACACAAAGGCGGATCTGCCTCTGAACATTGTCACGGCACATGACCTGGCTCGGGAGATCGCGGTGCTGGACGGCAAGCTGCATCTGTTGCACCTAGGCCACCCGGAGAGTGTACTCCTGAGCACGATGGATGGCGAGGAGGTGGTAGCGCTGCTCGTGGACTCGGCGCTCTCGTGCTGCGAGTGGACTGCGAGCACTAACTTAGAGAAGCAGCAGGAGAGCTCGCTGGCGATTGAGCTGGCGGTAGACATTGTCAGCAAGAGCCCAAAGCTCAGCTACACTAACATCACCAAGTCCATGGCGCGCTACTGCGTGGCGGCGGCCTACTCGGTCGGGCTCGACGGTTTGTGTTGGCACATGCTGCAGGAATATCTGACGGCGATCGACTCGCTGGAGCAGTACGAAGTGGCCGCGGCCGCGATCCTCGAGTGGAAGATCAAGATCATGCTGCCCGCATGGCTCTACGAGCGTTTGGCGAGCCCGAAGCGCGGTGGCAACCCAGCCAAGCTCCTGAAGCTGTTCTTGCAGTATGGTCTGTTGGTGGACGCCGTGAAGCTCGCGGACGAGATGATCCCTGACGCACTGCTGAGCGAGAGCGAGGCGAGTTTCCGGCAACGTGTGACTGCGCCGAGCGCGTCCCCACTGCCGTGGCTGCCGTACAACCTCTTTGATGCGGTGCTGGACGCTGCGGATGCCGTGCTGCAGAATGGAGGACGGTTTGGAGGAGGACAGGCGTCTGTCTCGGGCAGCGAGGCCGTGCTCCGCAGCAACGTCCAACGACTCAGAGAGAAGCTGAGCCAGTACTTCAAGTACATCTCTCTGCTGGAAGAAGCGCGAGCAGCTGCCGGCGTGGCGAAAAACGCGTCAGCGAGTGGAACAGCGGCAGCACCGTCGGGATTCAGCTTCGGCGCGCCCATCCGCGCAGCGGGTGCGCCACTCTTTTGAGAAGCTTGCGAGCCGTACACGTAGACGAACGAAGAGAAGTAATGAGCAGCGTCGAATGACAGATACATCCTTGATCGTATTTTTCCTCATACACCCTGACATTCAACCAGCGCCTACCCGTAACAAGAAACATCCTAAAAGGCCATCCGGTAACTGAGAGCACTTCCGTTACTGCTTCTCTTGAGCCGCTTGTGTTTAGTTGAGTGGAGAGCTACGCAAAAGTACTCATACTTGATCGCGTTGGCCAAAGATGTACATGGTCTGCAAGTCGGCGAGCAAAGCAAGAAGAGGAGACGGAAAGATAAAGCTGCAGAGTGGAATGAACGATGTCGTTTATTGAGCGAGGCGCCATCACGACGTCAATTACAGAAACACTTTGTGCGGCTGCACACCAACGCAACCTACTTGCTGTTTGTCTATTGTTTGTTTGTTTGGTGAAACTCAGCATTCCGAGTCGAATCATGTTCAAGACTTTGTCTTGAGATTTCATACGAACGAGACCAAAAAATGGTAAATCATTGTTTCAACCAGAGGCGGCTTCCCCACATGCATGCACACATGAACATACACAAACACGCAATGCAATGGTTTGTCTGACTACTTGCAGCACAAGCAATCGCTCACACGCGACACCACGCCGACCCAAGCACTAAAGGATCGACGACGCTCGTGCGCAGCTATTCGCAAGCACAGCGTCACGACAGCCAGCCGTCCCGACTGCTGCTGCCGCTGGTTGCCTGTCGAGGATCCTGGTACAGACTGTGCTGGCGAAAATGCCGAATGCGATGCTCTTGGCCCAAAACGCACGACGTTTGGCTCTCAGACCACAGCCAGGAATTGGTTGGTTGATACGTCGAGGCATCCAATTGGCTAAAATACCCCATAGTTTCAATTGATTGGCTGAATATCCGCCACTTCTATCGCTTTTTTCATGTTCAAAGAAAGGGCAACAGCAACCACAACAAGCAAACCAAAGCCATGCTGCTGCTCACAATCACGAGAGCAGCTCCGCCGCCGCGAACGCTCTTCATGCAGCTCCGCCGCTCGCAGAAGCGCACCCTAAGCGCGGCCTCCTCCGCAGTCGCTTCAGCAGATGCACCAGACACTAGCGGCAGTGCAGCTGATGCTGCACCTGTGAGCATTGAAGAGCCTGAGCCGGTGGCTGTGAAGAAGCTCAAGACTCCAGCAAAGCCCAAGACGACGACAGCGAAGAGCGTTGCCAAGAAGAACAGCAGCATTCCGATCGTGCCCATTGTAGCGTCCGGAGCGTCTCTGGTGCAGTTCCCACTGCTGAGCTCGTTAAAGGAGCGTCGACAGGGACACAGCGCGGGTGATAGGATCCTGTACACGTACGAGCACTTGGTGCCCGGGCGGCTGCTGCGGCGCTACAAGCGCTTCCTCGCCGACATTGAGCTAGTGGATGCAGAGGAAGAGCCGAATAACAAGGACGAAGTGGCTGCCGTTAATGAGGCGAATGTTGTGACGGTGTACTGTCCCAACACGGGCCCGATGGTGGGGCTTCTCGACCTCCCGAACGCGCGCGTGCAGCTCTCCAAGAGTGACGACCCCAAGCGCAAATATCAGTACACGCTCGAGATGATCCAAGTAGACGTGAGTATCTTGTTCTCTATTGCCTTACTACTCAGTTGTGCTCTTAGCAAGCCAGGTGTCCTAATGCGTTGTGTATGGACTGCAGAATGGCGAGCGCCGCGTCTGGGTGGGTGTGCACTCGACGCTCGCGAACCGAATGGTCGAGAAGGCGATCGCAGCCCAATGGCTCCCGGAGCTCGGGCTCTTCTCGACCTTCCAGCGCGAAGTCAAGTTTGCGACGAACAGCCGCGTCGACTTTGTGCTCTCGTCCTCCTCATCAGCTACCGATGAGAGCGGAGCCGTCATCACGCACGAGAAGTACGTCGAGGTCAAGAGCGTTAGCTTTGCGCATCCAATCGACCCGCTCGTCTCAGAATCAGTCGCAGTCCAGGAGCTCCTTGCTACCAGCGACTTCGCAGCAGAAACACCTGTGGCTGAGAATGAAGGCTCCAGATTCTGTGCCTTATTCCCAGACACGATCTCGGAGCGCGCGCAGAAGCACGTGACGGAGCTCACGGAGCTGATCCAGAGCCATTCGCAAAAGGAAAGCAAATCCAAGAAAGTCAGCGCGGCCATCATCTTCCTCGTGCAGCGCGACGACTGCCACGAGTTCGCGCCGTCGTTCCTGCACGACGTCAGGTTTTCGAAATTGTGTGCGGAGGCGAAGCTCAAGGGCATCCAGCTGCTGGCATACGCCGTGGCGCTCGAGCCCCACGAGGCCAAGCAACGCGGCCACGTGCGGCTTCTACAGGCGCTTCCGCTCTATGAGCGCAGCCAGCTTGAGACCGAGGACAACAGCGTCGATGAGCCGAAGAAGATGAAGCGAGCAAAACCAGCAAAGAAGAACTGAGTTATACAAACGAAGTCTATGTTGATGTGATCTTAAATGAAGAAAATAGGAATCCCGACTTGAGAAAACTAGTGGTCGTGACCACTGGTCTATTACCTCACGAGCTCTACTTTCGCTTCTGCTTCTTGCCACTGCGCTGCTGCTGCTGCTTGGCGAGTGCCTCTTGCACCATCGTGTCGTAGTCGTCGGCGCTTGCGAACGGCGACTTGCGCTTTTGGGGCGCCGGCGGCGTCTTCTTCTTCGCAGACGCCACGTTCTTCGCGATCGCGGCCTCGTCGTCGCTGTCCAGGCCGTCCATCTCGGCAAAATCAAAGCCGTCCTCGTCATCGTCGTCGTCGTCATCTTCGTCGTCGTCGTCATCGTCCTGGCCACCAAAGCCTTCCATTTCATCGTCGTCGAGCTCGCCACCATCGTCATCATCACTGTCCTCGCCGTTCGTGAAGTCGGCACCAAACTCAGGCACGTCGTCGCCATCCTCATCATCGTCTTCACCGTTGTACTCGCCTTCCAGTTCGCCGCCATCATCCTCCTCATCATCGTCACCGTCGCTCCAGCCGTCGAGCTCCGGGTCCTCGTCGTCCAAGTTGCCGTCCTGCATGATACCCTCGGCGAGCTCCTGGGCGTAGGCCTCGAGCTCGTCGTCCTCGTCGCTCTCGGCATCCGAGAGCGCGTCGCCCACGCGCTCGTCGCGCACGCTCTTCTTCTTCTTCTTCGAGGGCGCCGCGGCCTCGCGCGATGCGCGCTCCTTGAAGAACTTGTAGAAGAACTTGTCGCTCTCGTCCACGGACTCCTTGGCCTTCTGCAGTACGGCCTCTGTGTTGATGGCCGCAAAGCTCCAGCTCTTGGCCTTCTGGCCGCCACCGGCTTCACCGCTGCTAGGCTCGGTGATCTTGTGGCGCGGCTTCTTGTTCATGAACTTCTCAAAGAACGCGTGCATCGTAAAGTCCACGAGCGGGTCGCCAGCGTACTGGATGCCCGTCGTCTTGTTTTCGATCAGCTGGCGCGCAAAGACCTGCACCGACGGGTGGTAGTGGTGCACCAGGTGGTGCAGCTCCCACGCACAGGCGTTTTCGGCGCCGGCGTACAGCGGGTTGCGCTTGCGCGGGTCGTAGCTGTCCTTTGGCAGTGCACTCTTTTCATCAGCGGCCTCGCTCTTGATGGTCTTCTTCTTGAGCTCTTCCTTTACATCGTCCTCCTCTTCATCGTCGCTCTCGTCGAACGTCACGGCCGTTGGCACCGGCTTGTTGCTCTTTCCAGAGCTCTTGGCCGGCGCCTTGCCGAACATCTGCTCGAGCACCTTCTGCGCGCGCTCGACGTCCGTGAGCCCGTCGTTGAGCTCCGCTGGCGCCTCGGACTCGTTCTCCTCGTCGTCCGTGGCTTCATCGTCATCCTCCACTTCGAGCTTGAACTTCTGCTGCTCTTCTTCCTCCTCCTCCTCACTGTTCTCAGACTTGGCGTCTTCAAAGTGCTCGTCTTCATCAGCGCCGCCACTGGAGCCGCCACCAGACTCAGGCTGGTCGATGAGCGTACGCAGCGTCGGCTTGATCTTCATGAGCTCCGAGAGCAGGAAGAGCACGGCGCACGTGAACGCGGGTGTCATAACCGTCGTGAGCTGTAGCAATCGCTTCATCATGGCCCCCACGCGTGCGGGGGAGACGTCGGCCTTCATGGCGCGGAAGATCAAGTTCAAGAAGAGCGTGTGCTTGGACGTCTCGCGCACCTTCGGGTCAAAGAGCTTGTCGTAGAGCGCCGTGTAGAAGCGGTCGGAGACCGAGTTGGTGCTGTTCATGACCTGGAAGAGCAGCATGAGCGCCTGTACGCTCGTCGAGTGGTGCGCGCGGTGCACGACCGTGAAGAGCGAGTCGATCTCCTCGTGGAACTGCGCCGACGTGGTCTTTGCGTATGGGAACGCGCGGTTCACGCCCACAAGCAGCGCGCTGAGCAGCTTGCGGTCCATGCCCTCGGCCGCGATTGGCTCACTCTTCTTCTTCTTGCTCTGGCTGTGTTTGCCGTCTTTCGCCTTGGACTTCTTGTTGGCCTCGAACTTGGCCTCGTCGCCATGGACCTCCTTCGTGAAGAGCCCAAAGTAGACCGTGATCAGGTGGGCCGCGAGGTCCGCGTCGTCGCCCGACTTGTCCAAGTAGATCTGGTTGATGAAGAGGATTGCGTTGTACTTAGTGCGGTCCGAGACCTGCGGCCGCGTGAGCACGCGCTCGACCTCGTCGATCACCACGCGCTTCATGGCTGGGTGCTCGGTGAGCAGCTCCTGTAGCGTCTTGTGGATGTACGACGCGATCTTGCGGTCCGGGTCGCCCAGCTTGTTCACAAGCATGGCGAGCAGCACAGCCTCCTGCTCAGGCTTGCCCGCGAGCAGTGCGTTCGCCGCGCGGATGCACGCGCGTTTGTGGTTATCCACGGCGTCGTCCATACCATTCGCGAGAACGCCCACGAGCTGCGCGAACGCGGTCTTGAGGCAGTGCTCATAGAACCACACAACGAGGTGCTCGTCCGTCACGCTCGGGTGGTACAGCGGGTTCTGGTGGAAAAAGTTCAGGCGCCTGTCGTCTGGCAGCAGGTTGTTGATGAAGAGGTCCTTGAGCGAGTCCACGGCCATCATGCTCTCGCGACGCGCCTTCTTGCTCGCCATGGTGATGAGCTGCCCCAAGCGCGAGAGGCAGTGGAATGGTGAGCTCTGGATCGTGAGCGTCAGTGCAGCCACGCGATCTGCGAGCGTTCCGGACTTCATCATCGTCGCTAGGTACTTGTCGTCGCTCGACATCTTTCCGCCCTTCTTCGTCTCAAAGCGCTGCACCTCCTCTTCAAGCAGTCGCTGCGCGTGGCGCTTCTTGGCCTCGATCTGCGCCTCGGGGAGCTTGGACGCGTCCAGATCCAGCACGTTAAGAGGCGCATCCTTGGCGGCGGCCGCTCGCTCCAACGCAAGTTGCTGCAGCTTCTTGTTCTTCTTCCTGCTATTGCCGTTGCCCTTGGCCGGCGCGTTGTTGTTGCTGTTGTTGTCCGCAGCGACAGTGGGCTTGAGCTCCTTGAGCGGCTTCACCACTTGATACCAGGACACGCTCTGGTCCGCCATCTTGGCCACGAGGCTCTGCAGCGCGGCGGACGGCGCCGACGGAGTCGCATTGGGTTTGGCCCCACCATCGTACGGTTTCTTGCCCTTGTGGCCAGTAGCCGGCGCCTTGCTGTCCTTGCGCTGCTGCTGCTGCTTGGGCTTCATGGCGCCCTTCTTCTGCGGCAACGGCGCCTGCTTCGTCTTACCGGCGGCCATTCTTGTCCTGTGACGTCCAATAGTTTTGCTATTGCGCTCTTTCACACAGATGCGCACTTTTTATGGCGAGAGCAATTGGTTGGATTTCGCTCTTCACATACAAATCGCAAGTACAACGCCTCCAATTCCAAAGCCCAGAGCCTTAAAACAGCAAACTCCATACAAACTTTCAAACGGACTTAACGGGATCTCTGTTTAGGCACGTTGACGGTTCAATTTAGGATGATGGAGCACCAAGAACACAAATTCTATCAACAGTCATGGGCAACCCACTCGTCGCGCCAGCTCGTGAACGTGGCGCTCGTCTCGCAGTCTCACAACAACGCCGTCGTTCCCCACTAAGAGACTACAAAGCCCTCTCACGTGCCAGAACAGTTGCTCTCTGTCTTTGACCACGCGGCTGACGGATGAGCTGCTCTTCCGCCACGACGAGCAGTGCTTCTCCGAGTGGACCGAGTAGATGCTCGTGGACGTCAAGTGCTTGCCGATGTGTGTAGTGACGATAGATGCATGCATTTGTATTACGGAGAGACCTCATATGTGTGTGTGTGTGATAAAGCCGAGGAAAGGTCTCTATGCGACGGCGCTGCCGCGCGAGCGCAGCTGTTTCCACGTGTTCTCGCGCACAGCGTTCTGCAACAGGTCGTACACCTGGTTGCAGCCCTCCATGGCCACGTTCATGAGCGACTCGAAGATCTCGAGCGGCAGCTTGCACTCCATCTGCAGTAGGTTCAGCTTCTGCGTGCGCGGGTTGAGCGCGATCACGAGCTGCGGCGCGCGCGCGGCCTCCTCCTGGTAGCTCAGGTCTGATCACATTTTCGCATACAAGCAGCACTATCAGTCCAAACTGCCATCATCTGCAAGGCTCGCACAATGAAAGCACAAACACAATAGAGACATACCGCAGAGAAGCGTCTGCTGGAGGTATCCCGCCGAGGACGCGACGACAAAGTCGTTAAGCGCGATCCCGGCGTCGATGAGCGCGAGCGTGATGGCGTTGATGCTCGCAGGCACCTCGCCGCCGTCGGCGTGCAGCACCTGCACGAAGATGTCGATCTGCGAACGCGGGTAGAGCTGCGTCTGGATACACGCCTCGAAGATCTGCTTGATCGCCAGCGACGACTCCATCTTCTTGCGGTCGCCCGTGCGCTGCGGCTTACGCTCGGACGTCGCGAACGCCGCCTGCGTGAACTCGCAGTGCACGACCGCGCGCGGCTGCGTGTTGCTGGCCGCATTGCCCGATCCAGTCCCCACGGATGCGACACCACCGGCCGCCGCGGCTGCGCCTGTCATCTTGAGCTCGCGAGGGCCGTAGACCACGGCCACGACCTTGGTGTTGCCCTGCTCGTAGTATGCGGAGCCGTCCACGCGCTGGAAGAGCCCGAAGCGCGTGCGGACGCGGCGCACCTCCTCACTGCGTCGTCCGTCCACGCGCAGACCTGCCACGGAGATGAACTCGCCGCCGGAGTTGCCGCCTAGCACGCTCGTGTTGCCCGCCTTGCCCGCCATGTCTTGCTTGCTTTCTGCTTGTCCTTCCTCTTTGGCTGTGCTGTGTGTCGCTTCCAACGATATTCGGGTTGCGGAATAAACCTGTCTATCCTGTACTTGTATAAATGAATCATTCTGCACTTTCATCATACATATAATATGAAAGGTTATTGCGTTTAATAGAATTATCTATGCTATATCGCAGGAATACCCACCACTGTACCTGCGGTAGCGCATGCATGCACGTCGAAGCAGCAAGGATACGCGCGTGTCGTCTCATGTCACAGGCATCAGAATCTCCATGAGCATCCTTCATCCGTCATTCCCCAATTCGCCATCACCCAAGCACCAGAGCAACAGCCAGCGCACCACCTGAGCGTCTTCATCTACGCCCGCACCCACGCCAGTATGCTGCACCGCACGCTCCGTCTCCACACCACCACCACCGCCGCGTCCACGTCCACAAGGCGTGCGCTGCTGCTCGCGTCTCCGTCGTCATCGCATGGCATCTCCACCGCAACGCCATCTTCATCCTCGTCGTCGCCTCGACTGCTCGTGATCAACGCCGGCAGCTCGACGCTCAAGTACAAGATGTTTGCGCTGGACGGTGACGATAAGAGCAGTGGCGTCGGCAAGCCGATCTTCGCGGGGCTCGTGGAGCTCTCAACCGCATCCTCGAAAGAAGGACGCATCGTTCACCAGTGCCTCGCGACGGCTTCGAAGCAAGAAGTGCGTCTGGAGTTGCAGACTCACCGCCACGCGCTCGAGGAGACGGTCAAGCGCTTCTTTGGCGACAGCAACGCCGAGAGCATCAGGGCGATCGGCCACCGCGTCGTACACGGCGGCGAGGCGTTCCACGACGCGATCGTGATCGACGATAAGGTCATCGATGCCATCAAGGACAACATCAGCCTGGCGCCGCTGCACAATCCTGGCAATTTGCTGGGCATCGATGTCGCGACCGAAGTGTTTGGCAGCGCGAAATGCCCGCAGGTGGCGGTCTTTGACACGGCCTTCCACGCGACCATGAAGCCGCACGCGTATTTGTATGCGGTGCCCTACAGCCTTTACGAGCAGCACGGCGTGCGCCGCTACGGCTTCCACGGCACGAGCCACCAGTATGTGGCGAAGCAGGCGGCCAAGATTCTCGGCAAGCCGCTGAACGAGACGACGCTTGTCACGTGCCATCTGGGCAACGGCTCAAGCATGGCAGCGATTCGTCAGGGCAAGTGCGTCGACACGACCATGGGCATGACGCCACTCGAGGGACTCGTCATGGGCACGCGCAGCGGCGATGTGGACCCGGCGCTGCACGCGTTCCTCACGTCGCACGTGGGCATGACGATTGAGCAGGTCGACAAGCTGCTGAATAAGCAGAGCGGACTGCAGGGCCTCTGCGGCGACAGCGACATCCGTAAGATCCAGGACCGCATCCGCAGCGACAAGGACGCGCAGGCCAACCTCGCCATGGACGTTTACGCGCATCGCGTGCGCAAATACCTGGGCGCGTACCTGTTGGAGCTCGGCGCGGAGCTGGACGCCATCGTATTTACAGCGGGCATTGGCGAGAGCTCGGCCATGATTCGCGAGCGCGTGTGTAAGGACCTGACGTTCCTGGGCATTGAGTTGGACTTGGAGAAGAACGCCAAGTCGATGCTGGGAGCGGGCCCGATCGAGATCCAGGCGAAGAACGCCAAGACCAAGGTGCTCGTGATCCCCACGGACGAGGAGCGCAGCATCGCCGAGCAAACGTACGCTATCGCGCTGCAGAAGAAGTAAGAGCAGCATATGGGCATATAAAATATTGTGATGTTCATTGTCAATTGCGAGGACATTTGATTGCTGTGGACCTAGGTGAACCTAGATCGCGGAGCTGTAGTCCCCGCTGCTGCTGGTGTTGTTCGTCCACTGCTAGAGCGTTGGTTCTCAGAAGCCGAGGAGCTGGATGACGAGGATGAGGACCCAGAGAGTAGTGAACCACGCAGCGGCCTTTGCGTCAGGCTCGTGCTCGGTCTGTTTAGTTTGCGAGCACCTGGCGCACTCGCGTCTCGTTTGAGGTGGTGACGGCTCATGCGATGGATGGGCGGTGGCTGGGCTTTCTTTGTGTGAGACTCGGGCGTTCGAAAGACGATGCTCTGCTCAGACTCGGGTTCGTTATTCAGGCTGGGCGACGTCGCAGCGTAGGTTTCGAGCTTGCGCACGAGAGCGAGGATGTCGGCATTGGACGGCACACCGTTCGCATTCCCTTTGTTGATAGACCTTGAGGCAGACTGCGGTCGAGAAAATACTCGGAACGAGGAAGGGGTACTTGGGTCGAATGTGTCGATGGACGTCATCGAAGCCGAGTCCCAGGTCTCGTTGCGCATGGTCGTGTCGACATCCGTGAAGAGCGCGTCGTCCAGTGAGGAGGCAGCGTGTGACGAGGCCGCAAGCTCCTTCTTCCGAGCCAGGTGGCGAGTTGCGCTCGTGTTAAGCTGGGCGAGCTTTGAGCTCACAGGCTCGTACTCTGGCAGTAGGAAGTTCCCTGACGATCTGAGCGATGCCTGCGGCGACCTGGGGCTATCGTCGTTCTGTATACTGTTATTGTTGCTGCTGCTATTGCACGACATGCAGAGCGGACTTGTGGAGCCGCCGTACTGACTGGACGTAGCACTCTGCTGCTCAAACTTCTTGTCCAACAAGCTTTCGAGTGCCCTGCACTTGCGACTGAGCTCCTGGATGCGCACCTCCGCTTCGCGATCGCTAGTGGAATGGAGACGATCGAATGGGTGAAGTGTGACGGTGCTGGGCTCCATCTGAGTCTCAGCAGATGATGCCTGCATTTGCGCCTGACGGGACTTGCGCACTTCTTCCAGTGCCTTCTCGACCGCTTGTCCCTGTTCTTTGACCTGCTGCTCGTAGGACTGTCGTAGAGTCTCCAGTTGCTTCTCATGGCGTCGCTGGAGCTCCACGATCTTTTCCGAGACAATCGTCGCTCGGTACGTGTCCTCGACCTCCATCTGGAACTGATTCCTGAGCGTCGCAAGCTCGGACGCGTGACGCTGGACGGCGTCCTCTAGAGACTTGGCAAGGAGATGTTTTTCGTTCGAGGTCTATAGGAAATGTCAGAAGCACAGAGTTAAGTGAACTGTCCATTACTACTGCCACGTTGGAGTCTTGCATGCCGTACCTCTTGCACGACAGCGTCGTTTTCGCGACGCACTTGGTCCAGAATTGTCTTCCACCTCTGCTGCTCCTGCTCGAACGCCCTGCTCTCTGACTCACGCTTGTCATTCAACACACTGTGTTGCTCTTGTAGACTTGCGAGTTCCTGCCTGAGCTGCTCAACTTCCTCGCGTGAAGCCGTTTGGCGACGTTGTGCCTCTAACTTCTCATTCCGAGCTGTATCCAGTTGCTGCGTGATGTTCACAATGTCCTCATCAAACCGCACCGACAGGCGCTCAAACTAGCAGAATGCACGCACGCACGCAATGTTTGCTTAGTGCTGAGTTACAATAATAATGACACACAACATCGCACAATAACTCACCTTTTCTCGAAAAGTCGCAGCCTGGAACTCGATTTTCTCGCGCTCATAGGTGCTCTTGTGCTTGATCTCCGCCGCCTTTTGCCTCCACTCGTCCGCAGCACGCGTCGCGAGTCGCACCTGCTCTTCAAGTTGCTCCTGCTTGACCTTGTACTTGCCGCGCACCTGTTTGAGCTCGTCGATGGACTCATTCACCACCTGCTGCAGCTTCTCGTGGTGGAATTGCTCGATTTGTCGGATCGACTTCTCAAAGAGATCAAGCTTGCGCCTCGACGAATTCTCGAATGCTGAGCTTAGGCGAGCTAGGGACGTCTCCAAATCCAGGAATCTCGCGGCCGTGGGCGCTGAGAGCTGTGGTTCGAGTGCTCCACCAACATGCCACGTAGCTTGCTGGAGGGCCTGGGGATCCGGCGCGCTGCTGGCTGACTGTTGGTGCTGCTCATGGTTTGTAGGCACTGTTCCAGTTGTAGTAGTGCTCGCAGTCTTGAAACCCGAGAGATGCTCGATGGTCGCGCGGTAGCTTTGCGTTGCGTCGTGTCCGTAGTCTGAAGCCAGCAACTCAATCTTCTGGGTGAGGAGGTTGAGCCATTGCATTACAGTGTCGTCACGAAGGCGAGCATCGTTTGTCTGTATGCTCGTTTCGTAACGATTTCTAGACGTCGTACTCGGAGGTGACGACTGCTGATCTGTACCCACTGAAACCAGCGCGCTCTTTGTTGCACTAGCGGTCATATCTGGAGTCATTCGCTTCTGCATCTCCGTCAGCTGCGATCGAAATGATTGCAGCTGGGTGTTGAGCGCACTTTGTTGTGCAGCGATCGCGTTGGCGTCCGGTGGCACCCTGCCATCATCTCCGACTTCTTCTGCGACCGCTGCTTTCACGGCTGTTGTCGCCACCACGACCCTGTCTTTCGCAGCACCTCTATTACCTTGTCCACGCACCAAACTCGTCTTTATCTGCATTGTTGGCTGGTCTTTATCATCGCCGTCTCGGCTGTCGGATCGATTCGAATTTGTCCTAACATGGTGACTTGTGAGCTCTTCAAGTTGCCGCTGCTTAGCGTAGCGCTGATGCAGCTGCTGCAACACGCTCTTGCGCCTTGGAAGACTATCGCCACCGCCCCCTGTAATAGACACGGGCGAGCGCCTCAGTTTCCTGCGCTTGAATGCGTCGTCGTCGTCGCCGCCATTCGCGCCGTTTAGGGATGACGACGAGTCGTCGCCAAAGTCCAGCGCGTCGCTGCTGCAGACGGAGATGTCGAGGCGGTTGCACTCGCTCGTGCTCACACTGGCGCCGACCTCGCTGTACTCATCCCAGTTGGGCAGCTGCCAAAGAGTGCTGTCGCCATCGCGCTCGTCTGCAAACTGCGGCCGCAGCGCGCGCATGGACGCCGACTCCCACAGCGCGTCCGCCATTTTCGAGTGAGTGTGGAGCTCAGCAGAAAGTCGAAGATATTCAGTCTTCGCAGAAAAATACTCTTTGAAGTGCAGTCTTTTGGGGAATACAACACAAGCTTCTCCTAACTCTCAAAAGTGCTTCTTCACAGAAAAGACGCGAAATCACAGAGATAATACTCAGCTCTTACTTTTGGGCTTTCTGGTTGGCTGAAATACCGTAGACCCTTTCAAATCTGTTAGTAGAATCTTCATTTTAGAGAATGGCACGCGATTTTGGTCGCGTTTGCTATTAAAGTGGCATGCCTCTCAAAAGCGTTTGTTGAAATTTTAAGAAAATGAGCATAAATTCTCACAGGCGTGCCACTCAAACAGCAAACGCGACCAATACCGCGTGCCATCCAGAGACGAGACAATATTGGCATTCATTTTCACAGGTTTCCGATCGTGCCGTTTGCTTCTCTTGGAAAAGCAGCTTCTCATTTAAAAAGCAGCTCCGCGTTACGGCAGACGCAAGAA
>JAASGO010000374.1:0-26399 GCA_023334245.1 Globisporangium cederbergense
GCTCGTCCTCGTCGAGCGTGAACCAGTTGTTCCCTCCCAATGAACTCATCGTGCGCGCGATCACGTGGTTCTGGTTGAACACCGCGATGAACCGGAACGAGCGCAGCAGTGACTTCTTGGTCTTCATGAGCGACTTGAGCGTCCGCCGCACGCTGTCATCGGGGGCGTCGCCATAGAAGCCACAGAACTTGTCAAAGATGCGCTGGTCGCTCTCACCGCTGTCGCTTTTGACAAGAGCTCCTGTTTGTGGTGATGACGCGCTGCTGCTGCTGTCGGCCGCAACGTCGCGCCACGCGTGCAGCAGGTACGTGACCTCGTCTCTGCGCCACGGGCTCTCGGCTTCGACGCCAGCACTTTCGCCCGCGTGCACCGGCGCCTGCTGTTCCGGCGGCGGTAGCTCGTGCTCGTGCGGCGGCGATGTTGCCGCCATTTCTTTTTGCTGCTTCTCCCTCCTTTTTTGTCGTTCAGTTCTGTGAAGCTCTGCTTCCAAGACATAGAATAAAAAAACCAGTGCGCGGTTGTCAAAAATCAAAAAAGGTCAAAAATGAAGTGTCCTTTAGAAATAGATATTTTTTATAAAAAGGTTTAGATAAACTGTATGGACTTGGAGATTGCATTTTGAAATGAAAGGAAAAGGGTATAGTGTTTATATAAAGGCTAATAGGAACCGGTGGTTGTCAAAATAGAAAATGATCACGCTGAGACATGACCTACATCTGTGGGAGTGAGACTGAGCTGAGCTGAAAACGGGCGTGTGGAGTTTCAGCTCCAAGTCGCATGACCACCTCCTCCCTGAGCCAAGTTCGAGCTCCGAAGTTGACGGTCTCTCGACTCTTTTCGCCACGCGAGGTTTCTGAGAACACGTGATCTCGAAATATCCGAGTTTGCAGTCTTCCGAGACAACCAAGGAGACTTGACTTGATCAGACATTCAGGCTCGAAAATCGGTTTTCCTTGGCGCCCGGAGGAATCACGGCTTCGCGCAGCTCTCGCAGTAGCGCTCGATAGTTCTCTCGCTCCAGCAGCCGCTCCTGGTTCCAGTCTTCCAGCTCGCGTCTCACTTCTTCGCGCTCCACCTCCCGCTCTTCTCCAACTTGGTCAAGCATCGACTTCAGTAGTTTAATCTGATCTTGCTGTTAAATGTACAAAGTCGACTTCAGCGGGACGTGGCTCTAGCTTCTACTTCTTGTGAGAAACTGAGTAGTCTTCGACACTTCGCTTCAGTGGAGGAATCTTGAAGTCACTGTTGTTACCGTCCTCGCTCTCAAAACTGCTGGTTCGACCATGTTGACTCCCGGTTTCCTTTGGTGTTGCACTCTCGGGTCCTGCCTGCGAAACAGACTTCGCTTGGCAATTGTTTTGCGCGATCTGCTGCATCTGGTCGAACAGCTCTTCGTCCAAGCCAACGTTGTAGACGTGTTGGTTCGTCTCGGCGCTCAGGATATCCCTCCGCTTCGACTCGCTCTTGCTAAACCACTGGGTTCTTGTCTCTTCGCTTAATGTGTGGTTCCGGAAATAGGCTCTCAGGCGATTATACGAAGACAACAACTCGCACGTCTCGAACAAAATCGCCGACGCTCGCTTTGTCGGCTTTCCTCCACACCGCACCTGAAACTGCGCGTGAATCCGATCAATAAGCGAAGTGTCCCTTTCGTGCATCTGGCGATGCGCGGCAACAACGTCGAGTCACACGCGAAGAAGCAGGACGAGCTCGTCCCCTTGCGCCACGCCACTGGTTCCGGTCGAGGGGTGAAATCCGGCCGGGTCTTCGAATATTCCGCGATGACAGGCACCATGTCGGCGGTAATGCACGTGAACCTGACCGTGTGGTAATCCTTGAGGTGGGTCGAGACAATATCGCATTGCTTGGGTTCGCTGAGTGCGAACCGCGGTTTCCGCTTCTTCATGCCACTCGAGCTCTCGATAATCGAGAGGGTATTGTTTTCGACGAAGTTTGAGATGAACGCGCATGACTCGACCAATGAGCGGATCTTGGTGCAAACTTGCTGAAGATCCCGTCTGGAAACTCCGTCACAGAGTGCGAGAATTTTTTAAAGACCTGGGCGCTGAAGACGCCTGCAGACAAATCCTTCTCAGCAATGGACTCCTTCACGACCTCTCCCATGCTCGCATCACATTTTCTACTTCGTCATCGTTCCAGTTCGGTTTTCTTCCCACCTTCTTGGGTTGATCAACTATTTCGAGTTTCACCGATGGTTTCTTTGCAGCCTCCTCAGAGTGTGAAATTGGTTCGCTCTTCGCTGCTGGTATCACCTTCTTTTGCTTCCTCTTATTCATTTCCTTCTTCAGTTTGGACGGAGCTTTTGGGTAATGCGTTCGAGGCAGCCACCACTGGGGGTCGTCCGAATGTTCGTCGCGATGGGGGCGAGTATGTCGTTGCGCAACGACGAGAACGCTGTGTACTCGTTCTTGGCTCGGAAGTACGTCTTTACGACCCAGCTCTGGTAGCTCTCCGACAACTCGCACCAGCAGTTTGGCTTTGGGATCTGCACTCTAGGCGTCATCCAGTCGATCCTACAGTGATTGAAATCCGTGATGAACTGGAACGAGCTGGCGAGCGACCGGATCTTCGTCCACGAAGACACAGCAGTTCGACGCGTCGCCTCCTCGCCGCCTTCGATTTCGCTGCAGTAGTGCTCGAAGGCGTTGTTCTTGAACTCGGTTGTTGGCATGCTTGAGATCTCAGCGTCGCCCAGGTCCGTGAGCGCGACGCCCCACGCGCGAATCAGCTGGAAGATCTCGCCTCGATGCCAGACTTTCAGCGGGAGGTTCGCTTCTATCTCAGCAAGCTCGGGGAGAAGCTCCACCTCAGTAATAGTGGACACGTCTTCCGTGGTTTCGACCGACGGCAACTCGAACGTTGGGCTTGGAGAGGCCGAAGATACGGCAGTGTCGTGATCAATAACCAGCGACGGGAGTGATGACTGCGACTCGACCTGTGTCATGTCGAGCTGCGCCGCATCGTCATCGTCTTTGATGCCGACCACCTCGTGCATGGCTTCATCGACGCTGAACAGGAAGCGAGCGGGGCCGGTAAACTGGTCCTTCACGATCTTCCGCTGCTCGCGCTCGGTGACCGCGAACCAGTTCATCGCACGTCGTGCCGCCACTCTGCCGCTCACGCGCACGTTGACCTTTCCGCAGCTCGCATTGAAACGCGCGATGAACGCGTATGTCGCCGTGGGCGCGTCCTGCATCTCCGGCACCTGACTCTGCGCTCCGTTGAAGGCCTCTTCGTAGACTTCCTCGTCCATGCACAGTACGATGGTGCGCTTGTAGATGCGGCTCGTGAGGGACTCCGTGACCGACTCGGTGTCGGCGTCGTCATTCTCCTGTTACTCCGGACGTCACGCCACACGTGCAGAAAACGTAGCAGCCGGTCGCGCGTCCACTCGCGAGGGATGCTGCTGGGTGCGGCGGTGGACGTTATCACGGGCACGATCTTGTGCTCGTCATCCAGGGACTCGAGCGAGAGTCGTGGTTGGGCCGTCGAGAGCTTCTCCTCGTGCCTCATCACTTTGTTGCTTCTCTCTCTACATTTCCTGAGATGAGCGAAATAGGATTTTTGGCAATTTAGGTGCCCGTTTATCGTAACTTGATGCTGAATTACAGCCGTTGTTGCAGCAACACTCGCGCAAACTTCAACGCCACTTGCGCACAGCGTGGCGTAGACGGGTGATGAAGTGCGCGCTGCTGTATTTGCCTGACGAGAAGCGACTGAAGAGAAAGACAACAGTGGGACTACAGCGGAGCAATTGGACCCGAAAGCTCTGTATCGACGGTTCCAAGCTCATTGTGGGACGAGTGGAAACCTCAGAAACCGAGCGACCGTGGCGCGCAAACTGTACGCGATGGCGGGCATGCACCAAGTGATCTCCAAGTATGGGACCCTCAGCACACATTCAGAAGATCGCACAGCCAGAATGACAAGCCGACACGACTCCTGGTTTGCCTTACGCGCTGTGGAGAAATTCAGGTTCTTCATGGAGGTCGATGGGCGATCCTGCCTGTTCGTCGACATCGTTCAATACGTCTTTGAGGTCATCGAGGAGATCATCGAGAGGAAAAACGCATCGAAAAATCCAAACCAGTCTACTCGAAGCGACCTTGAAGATGGAGAAGTTGAAGAAGATTGCAGCGGCGAGGGTGAAGACGATGGTGGCGACGGTAACCACCTCGAAATGGTATTCCCAAGCGCTGCAGTAGATCAAGGCTTGACCAATCTGTCAGAGAACTCGTCACCACTAACACCTGCGGACTCGAGTGCCCCAGTCGACATAGATCCTCGCCTACTGCAAATCGAGTCATAGCGATTTGCAGATGCGAGCACTTGTGAGGAGCCGGACCCCAATGACTACACATTTATCGTTAACTCGCCAAGAAATGAAGACGTAAGTCTGAGTCAAGCGCTGTACAGAAGTTTACTCGCTGCTGCAACCAGTTCTCTAGAGGCCTCAAAGGCGACCTCGATTTAGATGCCAAAAAACGTCAGCGCGGAAACAGCCTTTGTCACATCTGCATCTGGTGGTCTGACGGGCAGCCTGTTCCGAGAGTACGAGGAAACAGTGGCAAGCAAGTGGGCACAGAAGCAGATCCGAAAAGGAGAAAGCTTGGTTCAGATTTGCAGTTCGTGATCAGCATTTTCAGGAAGCAGGTGCAGCATATCAGCGAACTGGTGCACCAAATTAGAGAAGAGCGAGAAGTTGAGCGAACTGAAAAAGAAAGCTTCTTGCGCTGCTGCACGAAGATCAAGAGGGCCGGAAGCGAGATCGTGAGGAACGAACACAAATGCGTCTACTGCTTCGTCAACATCAGGAGCAAGGGCATCTTACTGAAGAGGAGACACTGCTGGATGCGTTTTCGTCGTGGTCGTGATCGAAGGCTCCGATTTTCGGTCAGCAGCGTGTCATCTGTGTCGTTGCATACCGTCGGCATTCAAATTCCAGGCAGATTTTTGAAATCAAATCAACAAGTATCGTGTGGCTCGATGTTTTCCGTCATTGTGGAAGCTAATCGATCGATGCAACCTGCTTCTACTCAGTGAATCTCCTCCACTCTAAACTCACACTCACTCAGCTGACAACACTCCACCAAACACGTCCACATCCACTTACAACTACTTCACTGATACTGGTTGCGAAGCCGCACGAGCTCGTGCAGCAGCTGTTCGTTCTCTCGTCTCCACTGCGCTTGCTCTCGCCTCCTATCCTCTTGATCTTGCTTCATCTGCTTCCGCAGTCGCCGTCTCTCCTCTCGCTCAAGCTCTCGCTCGTCCTTTGCCTCCTCGAGCATGGCGCGCAGGTGTTTTGCCTCTTTCTCGAGGATGTTGACCACCGACAAGAGCTCCAGATCCAGTCGCTGTCGCTTTCGACTGACAGGAAGATGCTCTGGCACCTCGACGCCATCATTGCTATCAGACCTGGCGTCTCTGGACGTGTCGCAGTTGTTGTCTTCGCTCTCTGATAGTGGCGCTCCACTGCTTTGCTCCTCCATGCCATGATCCGCAAAATAGCTCGCTGTCTCTTCTTCTCGCTCGGAACTGTGGCTGTCTTGACCATCTTCTTCAGCTTCAGCTTCGTCTTCGCTCGGATACTCATAGTCGGAGACAAGATCGACCAAGCCGTCTGCACTGTAGCTGGATCCGTCGTGCTGGTCCTGGTCTGTGCGGTCTTCATTTTCGTCCTGCCCCCCTTCGTCTTGCTGCTGCTGCAGTTGACGCGGTTGCAGGTGGTGATGATCATTCGCCAAATACGAGTCGTCTTCGATTTTCAGGACGAACGTGAGCATACTGAACATCCCCCGGTCGAGTTCCGAGTAGTTCTCGGGCTTCTGATTCAGCTGCTCGTAGATCTGCATGCGCTCGGCCGATGTGAGCGCGAACCAGTCTCGATCTGCTTCGCACCTGTTGTTGATTTGCTTGATGAGCGTAAAGAGACTCACGAGTGATGTCTTCCTGTGCCTCACCGACGCGACCGTGCGCTGTGCGTTCCCTTCGCAGTTATCCTCGAAGCGCTGGAAGATTCGTGCGAGAAACTCGGGACTGTGCACGCGCGGTTTGTGCGGCTCTTCGAGTGTCTCGCGCCACGCGTGGAGCAGCTGCCAGATCTCCGCTGAGCTCCACGGCTGCTCCGATAACGACGACGCATTGCTACTGCTGTCGTCTCTCGACTTGTTCTTCTTACTGCTGCTCGCTCGTACCTTCTTGATCTGGCGCATCGTCTGCGTCATGATCACCGTCATGTTCTCGAACATCTCTTCGTCAATATCCATGAACGAGTTCGGCCGCCGGTTGCGCTGGCCCTGCATGAACTTCTCCTGCCGCTCCTCCACTGTGAGCTGGAACCACGGGCGACTATACGAACTTCCGTTCTCTCGTTGTCCCTGGTGGACTATACCCTCATTTGCGGGGTTAGTTCTGCTGCTGTTGTCTTGACCGTTGTCAACATCGTTGTTGATGTTGATGCCGTTTGTACCTGGGCCGCAGTGCTGCTGGTTGTACTCGGAGATGAAGCGGAACGTGCGCTTAAGGAGCTGCATCGCCTGCGAAATCGTGGCCCCATCTCGTAGTGGCTTTGCTTTTGCATTACTCCCGCTGCTCGCGCTAGCACCATTGCCGTTATCGTCGACCTCCGAAGCGAGTGCGTGGAATCGGTTGTAGAGCCGAAGCTCGATCTCGTCCGAGGACTCGAGGCGCGCCTGCGGATTCCGCAGCACGTGGCGCCAAGCGCTCAGCAGCCGCAGTAGCTCTGGCCGGCTCCACCGGTGGCGGGCGGCGCGTGCAGCAGCGGCCTCGCGCTGCGCCTGCCGCCCGTCCTGCTCCTGCTTCTGCTTCCGTGTGCGCGCCATTTCCTTTTTGATCAACGCTCTGGCAAAAAGGAAACTTCGAGCATCACACTTACCGGTATATTTACCGGTATCATGTTTTCAATTTGGGAAAAATCGAGAAAAAAATTCATCGCTTTCAAAAATAGTGCCGTACTTATGATTATGGCGCGCACTGTATGCTCATGACGAAGAATTTCTTCTGCATCGCCCGAGGAGAAAGCCGCGCATCAACTCCCGCGCGGCGCCGCGCAGCTCTGGGATCTTGTTGCCGGAGGGCTACGCTGACTTCTTGCTTTCTGTTCGGTCGGCTAGAAATCGAAGCCCGGGACCAAGACGCGCCTGAAGATCCTCGACTACGTCAGCAATCTGTAAAGTACACCGTCACAGGATTAGCATGAAGCCTGCACACACTTGGAACTGTATGCACATACAAAAGTCAAGATGAAAGCTGGTCTATTTCAGCTATTTCCTAAATCATGCGTATGTAACCGAATAAGCCGAGCAACCTTCCTCCACCAGCAGCTCTATCTCTCTCCATGGCGAAGCGCAGCAGCAGCAGCCTCTTCTCGCCCACGCACCGCCACCACGCGCTGCGCCGAGGCAGCGGCTCCGGCGGCAGCAGCACCATGAGCCCCAGCAGTGCGCCCTGGAGCCGCAAGGAGAACGCGCTGCTCGTGCAGGCGTGGCGCGACGTGGCCGAGCACCCGCGCGCGGCGCTCGAGAGCGTCGACGCGTTCCAGACGCGGCTCTTTTTGCGCTTTCAGGAGGTCAGCGGAGTTGGTGCTAGCAATAATGGAGATGACGACGACACCGTGAGCATGGCTGGCAGTGAGTGCAGTATGGACTCCATGGACGGCAGTGAGGGTGCGTACTTTGCGCGCCCCGCGCGCACGCAGACGTCCGTCGTGCTCAAGACCTACGCGCTGCGCCGCATGGCCGCGTTCATCGCAGACTTTATCGCGAAGCAGGAGAAGAAGCGCATTCTGTTGCTCGAGAAGGAGACGATGCAACCGACCACAGAAGGCGAGGAAGTTGAGATGCGAGAAGCTAGTTCAGAGGAACAACAGAGTCAAGAAGGGACAGAAGAAGAAGACAACGCGCCGGTAAACTGGTTTGCCCTCAGCAAGAACGACCAGATCGAGCGGTTCCAGAAGGCCGGCGCGTCCAACTACATTGAGCTCGATGAGCACGTGTACAATTCGATCCAGACGATCCTCGAGCTTCAGGACAAGTGCAAGCAGGAAGCGACACCAGCGGCGAGTGGCGTCAACAGTGCCAACGGCGGCAATGGAAGTGCAGCTCCCTCACAGAACCCGTGGTCCGAGAAAGAGGTGCGCCATGTGCTGGACGCCTGGCGCGACTCACACCTGCGCACGCCGACCAAACTTCCGGGTGGTGACTCGTTCTACGCGCGCTTCATTGCGCGTAACGGCGAGAACTCGCAGCGGTCCAAGCCCGAGGTCGCTGACACTAAGATCGCGCTCATGAACATGCAGCGCGTAATCGAAGCGTTCCGCAACCGCGCACCAACGAAAGGGAAGACCACACGTGGCAACCTGAAGCGCCAGCGCCAGAACTGGTTCACACTCAGTTTGGCAGAGAAGCAGCAGGCGTTCGCCAAGGGTGGTAACAACCAGGGCTGCCGATTCGTGGACATCAGCGAAGACATGTACGAGACTGTGAGCGACTTGATGGGGGTGTCCACGGCGCCCATGATGTCGTCGTCATTCTCATCGTCGTCGTCACTGTCGTCAGGTGGAGGCGGTGACGTGACGCCCGAACCCAGCAAGCGCCGTAGTATCCAGACAAAGGTAGGCACCAGCAATGCTTCTTCCGATATGACGCGCCACTCGATCCAGGCCGAGACAATTGACCTTATCTCGGACGATGACAGCAGTATTGAAGAAGAAAATGAAGATGAGGAGAAGAGTGGAAGAGAGGAGACTGCCGGTGCGGAAGCAGTGTCCACGTCCAGCCAGGAAGTAGATGATGATGTGGCTCAAGATGAAGGAGACATCGACATGGAGATGGAGAAAGCTGGCGACAGCAGCTCAAGCACCGGTGCTGCTGACACTTTAGCAGAGACCTCGACGCCGGCAGGACTCGTGAGTACTGGTGCTGGAAGCGGTGACGGTGCGAATCCGGGTGGTGATGCTGGTACTGACCGCGATGCAGATCCGGAGACAGCGGTGGAGGCTGCTGCTGATCACGATTTGGACGCGGATATGGATGCCGACGATGAGCTCAAGGAACCATCTCACGTCCACGAAGCTACAGAGAATGATGTTGAAGCCCCAGCTGATGGCGAGAATTGCGGTAAGGATGGAAGCAGTCTCGAGACAGCCAGTATTGACAGGGTCAACAGAGAGCTTGAAGCCCTTGATCGCGTCGCCAGTTTTGAATTGGAACTCACTAGCCCCCACAAGAAGCAGAAGCTCGAAGACCCAGAGGTGGCGGCGATGATGCGAGGGCTCGAAAAGCAAGCGCAGCACCTGAACGACCTTGTGCGCCAGGTTCAAAGCGAGCGCGACCAGGAACGAGAAGAGAGGGAGAAATTGCTGAAAGCCATCAAGGTCGACCAACACGGTCGCGAGGCCGTGCTGGAGCTGCTTCGTATCGAACAAGACGAGCGGCGACACGACCGAGACGAGCGACGCAAGGTGCTGCAGATTCTACTGCACGAGCAGCAGAAGCGACAGAAAGAAAAAGACTGCAGCGACAGTGCGATTGGCGGCAACGCGAAGTTCAAGGTTAAGGACGAGGACATGCACTGATGAGACAGCGGAAGCAATGTAATGCGGAAACCGTGAACTCCAGAAGCATCCAAGACAGCCTGAAAAACGAACTGTGTACTATGTTTAACTGTGTTTGAGTAGCAGATCTTGCAGCTGCGAAGCTCGTTGTTCAGTCGGTCAGATGGTTGGAAATGATGGCAAGTGTGCAGCGCAAGGAACCTGGAAACAGGAAGAACGAAGTAGATTGAGTTTGCAAGCTTGTACAAGATACTCGCAGGTAACCTCAGGCAATCCAACCAACCTACTTTTCAGAAGTCTTGACATTTATACGTAGCTGAACTAATGGATTCGCATAGGATGAAACGTCCAATGAATAGCTCAAAGCGAATACAGTCAAGCGCAAATGCAAGCGAAGTTCCAAAGCATCGACGTCGAACACGACGCCCGTCGTGCCCTCCGTGTCGCTCACGTCCTAGCTGCGGTTCTACTCCGTGGGTATCGAAGCTACCCCGTGATTCACAAAGCATTGTTAGGATATCTTCCAAAGCTCGTGAAAAGCAGATAAACGATGCTCAGCATTGTGTTGACAATCAACATGAAGCAACGGTTTGGCCGCGACTGGTTCTAGTTCTCGACAAAGAGACGCCGTGCGAGTATGTCGTACAGCCTGAAATCTTTAGAACCGTTTTTTAGTATTGCAATCAAGGTAGCTCTCTCGTTGTGTGTGTCATTCGAGAAGATCTTTCGCGCGAATTTTCAGACGTAGACTTAGGTCTGAGAATGACTGAGAGCACTCAACGGCGGCTTTTTCTTTTTGCTTTCTGCAAGAGCTCTTTTGTTCGTCCTCGGATGTTGGTTTAAAGGTGATCACCGCCGACACAGAAGAACCAGCACCAATTGCACATTCGTCACCCATCCAGTGCGTCCTGTCTGGATGGACTGCACACATGCGATGCGAGCAATCTTGACGACCGATAAACTCGTTTACTGGTGCAGCACCTTACGGTACATGCTTGCATCGTCTCAGCCTGACATGCTTTCCATTCGGCCACCACGGCTTCCAGCGCTCCGTGAGGAACAGTAAATATAATTCGACGAGGTATCACAAATCAAGTTCGAAAGGGGCGATGTCTGACGCGCATCGGACTTGCAACAACGCAGCGAAACCAGTTTCCTCAAGTCGCATCGCAGGTGTGCTCGCTTGCAAGGTCTAGTTTGAACAGGTGTGGGCGTAGATCGCTCGGCGGAAGCCTAAGTCCTTGAGCCTTCAACCTCCGCTGCTCGGCCACAGGAAGGAAAAGTATCGCTGGCTGTCCGATCGATACCACCCAATCAGCCACTCCATCACCTTCAGCAGCCTCAAACTGACCTCATGCGTCTACCTATCAATGGGATCAAGAAATTGAGAAGCAGAGCGAGGCCCGAAGTTCCGTTCCGTCGAGATGTCGATTGATGATTCTGTTCAACACTTTCGATCGAGCAGTAGTGGCACTAAAGCGGGGTAGAATGCTTTTGTCGTTCACCTGTGAAAAGCCACACAACAAAATCAGCAAAATCAATGAAGAGCGCACGAGGCGCAAGCGCGAAGCCACGCAGCGTGTTTACATGGTCGCGCGACGAGCTGCTACGGCTGCTGCAAGCATGGCGAGATGTATTGCTGCAACAGCCATCACGGTCGTCGCCGTTGCCCTCACCGTCGAGCAGCGACTCGTCACGAGCCCCTCCGTCTCAAGAAGCGTGCGATCTCCAAGATGTCACCAAGCGCATGTTCGAGCGCTTCGTGGAGCTGTCGCGTGGCACCGCGCACGCCCCCGAACGACGAGAGACCTCGTTGTTACGGAAGAGACAAGCGCTCATACGAACGTATCGACACGCAGTGGAGTACAACGAGCAGCAGAACGCAGGCAAACGAAAGAACAAGCGAACGAAAAGTCGTCGAAACCACTGGTTCGCACTGACTGCAGAGCAGCAGTACGGGAGTCTCATGACGCAGTTCACAAAGGACAGCGCTCGCTTGATCGACAAAGAGATGTTCACGATTCTTGCAGTGATCGACAAAGCAGAGAAGAGGCACAGGGAGCGTGTCGTGGCGGAGGTCCCATCGAAGAGCGTACCGTGGACCAAGGGCGAGGCCTGGGTGCTCATCAACGCGTGGCGTCGTGTAATCGAGATGCGCCCGAAGGTTCGAGATCGCAGTAGCAACATTAGCGCGATGGTGCACGAGCAATTCGTGGCACTCTCGCAAGAGGGCATGCCGAGGCGCACCAGGGGTTCGATCAATTCCAAGTTGGCACTCCTCGTGCGATTGTACACACTCATCGCTGAGTTCAACAAGCTAGACGGTTCTACTTCGAATGGACCACACGAGGTGGACACGCCGGACTGGTTTTCATCGAGCTTTGAGGTGCAAACGGAGTATGTCGCGAGTCACTGTGACCGGCAGTACAAGTTCACCGAGCTCGACAAGGACATGTTCAACGCTATGGAGCTGGTCGTGAAGTTCGAAGACTCGCTGCGCAATGGCGTCAGCAGCTTACGTGTGAATAGAAATGCGAGCCAAAGCATCATCGACATCTCGTCCGACACCGAATCTGAGGACGACGAACACGATGGCAGTACTGACTGGGAAATGCTGCCAGTCGCGTCCTCAGAAACTAGCGAGGGCCGCAGTGTTCACTTGGAAGTCGCGGATGCACACGCTAGCAATGGCTGGAGTACCTCACAGCACACCCACGAGCCAGAAGGAGGTCGAGTCACGGCAAGAGCTAACCATCATCGTCATCCGCTCCAAGTCACCGTGGCAGCAACTCACCGCCTACCAGCTGCTTCTTCAGTTCAAGTGGCGGCTTCTTCGGATTCGGAAGACGAGACCTCATCAAGAGCGCGAAAGAGAGCCAAAGTTGACTCGAAAGAGCACTTCACCAGCCAGACCGAGTCGTTCCTTGAGCTCCTGGCAAAGCTCAAGAAGGAGCGGAAGGTGGACAAGCTCAAGCGGCGCAAGGAGCGAGCGGAGCGGAAGGAGCTCATGGAATTGATCGCCAAAGAGCGAGAGGAGCGCCTACGAGATCGAGAAGAGCGGCAGAAGGAGCGTGCGGAGTGGGAACTGGAGCGCGACAAGCTCAAGTTCAAGCTGAGAAAGATGCGCGAGCGCTACAAGAAGGCCGCAGCGAAGCTGAAGAGCAAGACCTTCATCACCTGAACTCGCAACAATGTCATGCTGTTTGAGGTTCTGAAAAGAGTGAACGAGCGACTCGCTATCTTCTTCCAGCACCAGAGTCAGCAGACGAGACGCCGCCTTCTTAAGCCACGCGGTTTGTGCAGCTACCAGGGCAGCGACTGCAACAAACCGAGGCTCAGTATACTCGAGAGGCTCGGCGTCGCGGGTTTCAAGCCCTGTGTCAGCACCAAGACGCCGTGGGATCGTGTGGTAGATCACAAAGATCGCTCTCCAAGAACGAATTTCAGTTACGATTTCAGACAGAAGACCTCCACTTTGTTCTTCATGCAGCTGTGCACCTGGTGAGTGACCGACGCGTTCGTAGACACGGCAGCAGTGTACGGCTTTGGCACTGACGAGTGATTTTTCCCCCTCGATATACTGCTCATAGAGATAGGTGACGACGAGTGGCTGGCGGGCTCTTCCAGTCCACATACTATTTACCTGTTATGGTGGGAACTGATGATCGGGGGAACACTGCATCTCAGAAGCCTTGCGATACCCCGCGATGCCAAACACAAGCAGAGCTAGCCGTGTGGTCTGGGCAATGGTCACCCGACTCTGCGTGAGCTCGCGAGTGGTATGTGCCATGGATTCGCAGCATCAGCTCGAGATGGAAGGTCCAACGCGCGGTGATGTGTGACGTTTTCACAGAAAGTAGTTGCAATTGGCAAGCAACAGCTCCTGCCCAATGCTGCTGCCCGCGATGAGCAATACGGTACGATTCATCGTTATCATCTGGAGCACCCATTCTAATCGTAGTATACTTCGGTCTTGGCACAAATGTCTTGTTTTCCATGTGTGCTCGTTCATCGTTGTTTCTTCAGGTTGGTTTGATTCTCGTCACCTGTTCCCACTTTTCACCAAACTGACGAGATGTGTTAGTTGGGGCTCATTGCCTTCACTGATGACTAACGAGTGTGACTCACATTTGGGAATCCCTCACTCGATACGAATAAGTCAGTCGAACCCCATCGGAGAGTGCAGAGTTTGCAAGGTCCAGTATCATTTCGACCTTTGATGTCCAACCCAACTATCTGTTGATTGCGCTCAACAGTTGGTTTTTCGTATTGTTCAAAGCCTGTGATGCGGGCTCCACAGCTTTCCGCGCCAGCTCGCGCTTCCTCCTCCTTCTCTCCTCTTCTTCTCAGCTCTCGTACTCTGGAGCGCTTAGTCGTCTCGCTGTCACTCTTGACAATGCGCTTCCAGATAGACCGCCAACCTCGACTCTCCTCAAATCTCCTGCGCTTTGTGTTCCGAAACACATCATCGACACTTCACGTTTGTGTCTCCAGGGTACTCGCGAGCTCCAGGAAGTCTGAGTCTCCTGGTGACTGGCGAACGATTGGTTTTCGGACAGCTGGGTGTCTTCATATGATAATTGCCTGTCTGGATCAACTTTCGCGAAGCTCGTGATCGCAGGCATGCGGAGTAAAGGCTCGCCGTCTTCGCCCCACAACATGAAGAGCTTCTCGTTGCTATCGGTGCTGCTACTCCCAGCGTCCAAGCCGCTCTCAGTTGAAGTCGCGGTCTTCATAGTACTGACTGTAGTCGTGTAGCATCCACACTGCCAGCTGTAGCCCCATTTTTGTGCCTTTCAGTCGCGCGATCGAGGTTCTCAGATCGGTAATCAAGAGTGCGTCGCTGTCCACATACTTTCACTCTGGGTGACTGCATGTACAGCGCCGGTCACCACACTGGAGTTTTGCGGCCAGTGTTTTTGCGCTTGAGAATCGACGCCTCGATGCAGTCGTATGTCTCCTACGTGTCATCTCGCCGAACATGGGCGAGTCCGTGTTGCATGATGCGTACTAGTGGCGCCGCTCGAATCAGCTACCGCTCGAATAGTCAGCACTACTGGTGTTGCTGTTGCTGGTATAACTAGCGGTGTCTTCGTCTTGTATCATGCGCCAGCACTTTTGCCACCATTACTACCAGTCACTTGCATCTAACGGCTCTTACGGAGCGCACGCACGGTCTCATACATGCGCGTGTAGAGGGTGCGCACCTGCGCGGGTGCAGCGAGTGGGCCATGCACTCCTGCGGCACCACCTCAGCCGCACAGACCGCGGCGAAGGTCGCGCGTGGACAGGTCCTCTACCACGTCCACCCACGCGCGCAGCAGCGCGTCGTCCTCCGTTTCGCTTCACACCGAGCGCTTCATCTTCGTGGCTGCCTTGGAACCAAGGATTGCTCCGTGTAAGTATGAGATACGTACGAACTGGAAGTCAAAGTTTTCACTTGCAATTCTTCGTGTCCGTGGTCAGCGGATTCTGTTTCACGGTTGAGTTTTCTCGATGATCACTTGAGCACGTCGGACCTGCGTTGGTCCCTCCAGCAAGGCTGTGGAAGTTCAAAAGTCGATCGACCTCCATTCTAGTCTCCTGATCCAGACGGATATAGACCTCCTGTGAGAAACACAGTAGAAGCTGAGATCTTGGATGCTTTCTTGGGTGCCAGACCGCAGTTAACCTACTCACGGAGCAAATGAGCGCACCAGCTTCGAACTCCCTCTGAAGCGCAAGAGCCTCGACGCAGCTCCATGCAAAGCTAGCTCGAGACACAATCATCACAACCACGTCCTGGTACATTTTGTCCACGTTACAGTGACGACTCACTCAACCTACTACACCGCCGCTCAAGTCTGCCCACTCCCGCCTTAGTTCATCTTGCTCGCGCCACCATTCATCTCGTCGCTGCCGGATTTCTGCCTCCTGCCTCTGCAAACCTTCGAGCACCTCGTACCGCGTGTCGTACTCCTGCCTCAGGTGCTCGAGGACCTGCTTTCTTTCCATCTGATCTCGATACCGCGCAGCTCTTGCCTTGCGCAGCATGTCCTTGAGTGCAAGGGTTTGCTGTTCAAGATCGTTCAAGAGAATCGAGACTTCTGGCTGCACAGTTCTGGAGCGCTTCTCTGGGTACGAAAGCTGAGTTGGACTAACACTGCGCTTCAGTCTCTCGCTCCCAGGATCAGCCACAGTACCACCGCAATGCTCTTTGTCGAAGTTTGTTGGTTCCTGCTCGGCACTAGTCGACATGACGACGACTTCCTCCTCGCGAACTGGACTTCGAGGCACGATCTCGTCCCATTCGTCCTCACTCTCGGTGTCGCTCCCACCGTCTACCTGTGCTGGAAGATCCCTGCTACCAGGTTCCACCGGTGCTACTTTCGTTTGTGCTGTGCAACTTCCACTCTCTTGAACGACGGGGTTGTTGCTTTCGGGTCGTTGGGGTGATGGTGGCGCCGATAAACCTGTTGCTGTTCCTGCTGCTGGCGCGCTGTTAAGAGTCAGCTGATGCGATTCATAATGTTTGTTCGTTGTAAGCTGCTTCATCGCAATCTCGAACTGCTCTGAGGCCTCTTGTATCGCTGCAATCGCTCCTCTGATAGAACTCGTTGGTCCCAGCGCCAGCTTCGTCTCGCGCTTGACCTTTCGTGGACCTCCTGCAGCCGTGACAGCTTGTTCTCCGCTGCGCAGAGCGCACAAGGAGTCCCGATACGCCCCCGGCAGCACGAACTCCTGCGTCCCGTCCTTGGTCAAGACCGAGTGGATCAACTCGAACTGCTCCAGCGTTATCTCCGTGTACAGGTACGATTTCCTGTTTATTGCCGCGAAGAAGCGCCGCCGCTCACGCTTCGGCATGGCGAGCCACGCACGCAGCGGTCCGTCTCCGGTGCCGACACCACTACCACCACCACTGCCATCACTCTCCTGAGGCAGAGCACTGGTATTATCGCTGTGAGCAGTCGCGTCTGGAGACGATGCGAGGAAGGCCGAGATGACCGCGTGCATGTTGCGCATCGCGTTGAGCTTGAAGACCACGGACGGATCGGCGCGGCTGTGCGTGAAACCGGCGTCACGACAGAGCGTTTGGAACCTCTGGAAGACGGCGCTCTGCAAGTACTTCGGAGCGCGCGCGCTCTCCTGCGCCCACGCGCGCAACAGCAGCGACAGCTCCTCACCGCTCCACGCGTGGTAGTCGCTCCTCACCATTTCTTCTCCTCTTTTCCTGTTGTGTTCTTGGAAACGATAATGGCGGAATGGGAAACTAAAAGAGACCGTCCCGTTTATGAGCAATCGCCAAAAGCTCACCTAACCTGCGAGCATAACGCAACAGCAACGATGGTAAGTATCGGCACGTGGGCGGCGAGAAGTCCATCGTGGCGCCAAAAGCACTGGTCCACACCGGCGGCTTCCCAGTCCTCTGTGCGTCAAGACAATAGAGCGATGGTGAGTACGGCCCATAACGCAAGGTGATACTACCGTAGGCACAGCACCAGGTACAAACGTATTTGGGTGAGATGAGATAGCGAGCAGCTCGGCAGGAGCTCGAAGGGCTGATTCATCGTCACGATAGCGCGAGCACCCTCGTCTTTCGTGAGCTATAATCATGCGGTTCACAAGTGCTAGTGATTCGCTATAGCAACCAGTGAAAATGGTAGAGGGCACGGGTTGGTTTAGCGTACTTGAGTCAGGTACTGCTTCTCGCGCCGAGCAGCAGCAGCTCGACGTGGATCTATCACCAACGGTGCTGCAACACAAGGTTGTAGAACAGCGGCACGTGGAAGATCTGTGCATAAGTGTACATGCTTTAGTCACCATCAGAACTCATTCCACCCATGCTTGCCATGGGCGTCACGTTGGCAAGAGGCATCAAAGGAGAAAGAAATCTGTGAGCCCTGGTTTGAGGTAATGGGGTAAGTACATTCAAATTGCAACCAGCAAGCGTAAAGATTTGTGAACCAAAGTGCCCATAAGCGAGCAGCTAACTTCCGAGTGTTCGCCATTACTTTACTTCGTCTCTTTCGGCAAGTTGTACGGGACGAAGAGCTTGGAGATGCGGTTGTGCTCCGCTCGGTACTTGGCAACCTCAGAATCGAAGAAGTGGATCTCCGTGGTTTTGATGTTTTGCTCGAAAGCTGGCTTATACCAGTTTGCCGTGGCTACGCGCACAAAACACAGGACAACAAGCGATGGGACTTCTCAAACGCCATTGGTCACTCAATAAGACAGAGCTGTAAGAAACAACAGAAACGTTGCATGAGAGCATGTTACATGCGAAACTGCAGAGAGTATCTAAGCAAATTGCACAGATGTAAATTGTTGTGCGGCTTTGTCGACTTGCCGACGCGCGCAGCGATCTTGGTCAGCATCGTAGAGCGTTACAGCAAATATCACTACGCATTCATGTACACAAATACAACATACTTGGACAAACCGCGGGATTCGCGACGCTTTCTTGTCGGTCTGGATTTAGCCGACTAGTGTCTTCATCTTGAGACGCTCGTTTGCCTCGCGTAGAGCAATCAGCGTGTCCGCGACCAACTGCATTTACAATCCGAGACAAAACAAATGATCTTGCGGGCAAAGTCAAACTAGCAACACATGAACACTCAACGGCTTGCTGGTGAATGCACACATACAAATCTGGATGCTGGCCGTCGCAGCGGCATGCATATCAAATACTGGCTCTCTGCGTGCTTGAGCGTACCGAGTCCAGCAACATTCATCCAGAGGGTTCTCGGCGAGGAACTGTTTGACTCACTGCGGCAAAACGGACACCTAGTTGCACGTGTGCTTCATGGCCCGATGTGACCGGCTGTGTTAATCAGCGGGTTAGCCGTCTACCACACTTGATACGCCTCTACTCGCTTTGGGGTGAGACGTGTTGTTAGATCCAGAGGGAGGCTATCAGCAGGATGTTCGAGTAGGCGAATGCGCCTCGCCATCATCTTCACTGTGACGCCGGCCTTTTTGGTCAACTCCTTCATGGGAACGCTAATGGCGTGCATCTCAGCAGCCAACTACATACCATCTGTCGGCGTGCGGTTGTAACTGCGCCGCCTGTTGCCGGTGCTCGCCACTCACGTGTCATTAGTAGCGATGGCGTCGCGAGTACGCTTCTTTTGTTTGTTACCTTTAAAAAAATCTAAAATGCTGAAATAGCGTATTTTTTGGTCAAAACAAAGTATTTTAAAGACTATGTGAAGTTCGCAACAAGCCAATCCAGCTGACCATCTGCGAACCTAGATGCTGACTGTTGACACACACAATTCAAAAAGCAAGTCGAGCCAAGAGTCAATACAGTGTAATAATGGCGCCGCAATGGAGCTCCTCGGAGATGACGGCGCTGCTGCGCGCCTGGCGCGAAGACGTTGACACACCCACCACTCTCTCCATACTTGAGCACCAGAAACAGCAGCAGCACACGCACACGCTCTTCCAGCGATTCGTGGCACTCTGCGGCGGCCACTCGCAACGCACAGAGGTGTCGGTGCTCGCGCGGCGCGACACTCTCAGGCACATGTGGACGCTCATCAGCAAGTTTCAGAGCGAACAGCAGCAGCAGCAACCGTCGTGGTTCGCGCTGCCCGAGTGGGAGAAGCGTCTGGTGCTCGCCAAGCAATCGCAGGCGAAATCCTACAGTCTGCTGGACATCAGTCGCGCCACATATCTCGAGGTCGACCAGATCATGGCGGCGCGCCGGCGGCAAATCGAGCGCGAGCAAAAGCGCGCGGCAATGCTTGCGAGCCAGAGCTTGAGGGTCGTAAGTGATACCGAGGTGTCCTACCAGGTGAATTCAGTACTGGAGAAGACGGCCGGCGTGGCAGCAGACAGCTCAACAATAGTGAACAAGGAGCACAGGGCTGTTTGCCGGAGCAAATCCCGTCAAGGAGATCCGCCAATCGACGACTCGGGCAGCAGCACCGAGAGCGACGAGGATTTCATAATTGTGGATGAGCCGCCGACGCCACCGCAGCGCTCTCCATTGCGTGAACAACAACGGCAGGAGCCCGTAGCACAACTAAACAAGCCGTCTCCGTTATCGCGACCCAGGGAAACTTTTGAGCCGCGCTCCGCCGCGTGTAGATCGAGCGACAACGGCTGGCGGCCGATCTTCACGCACAAGAACAACAAGCGACTCAAGCCAACAACTACGAGCCCGGGTCTAGCAAAGCCTGTGAGAATGCGGAGCGTACAAATTTCCAGGACACGTGGTGAAGCAACGAAGTCTACCGAACCAGCAGTGCCCAGTGTGGGACAGGACGGCGTAGAAATGCGGCGCATAGCGGATGATCTCAACGCGCGGCTCAAGAAAGAACGGCTTGTGAACTCTCCAGTTCGCAAGCAGGTGTCAAAAATCGCACCGACATCACTGCGTGAAGCTCTAACCAAGAGCCCCCGTTCTCCAAAAGCGCCTGCTTCGAGCCTGAAAGATCGGGTCGGTGCTTCTACCTCTGCTTCTGCTGTTACTACGACTAGTGGCGTGACGAAAGTCAGTGTACCAGCACCCAGCGGTGCTAAGCGACAAGAGATAACGGAAGCACGTTACCCGAAAGACCTCAACACGTGGGTCGAGACAGAGCGACTCGCAAACTCTTCGAGTCAGAAGCCCATTGTGAAGTACATGGTGGCGTCGATGCGTGGAGTCCTGAATCCGAGTCCTCGCTCGTCTGAGCCGGCTCCGACTGCTGAAGCTAGCGTGTTGAAGCACACAACTGAACTCAAAGTTGCTGATACTATCAAGAGCTTACTATCACCAGACACACTGCATCCAGTACCACCACCTCGTGCAAGCGGCCGGAAAGAGTTCTCCGACGACATCGCCGACCGCCTCAACATCCAGGCGAACGAGCTGCGCTCTGTGTTTGCTGCTTTCCGGAAAATGAACGAGTCCAACGCCGCGCTAACGAACCAGTTTTTCGAAGAAGTGCAGCGCGACATGGCCGACCGGGAGCGCGTGCGAGAGCAGGTGCGGCAGCTGGAAGATAGCATTGAGAGAGAGAAGTTTAAATGGGCGCTCGAGAAAGCGCAATTGAGGCAGGATTGGGAGGAGCTTCAGCGGAGGCTCGAGCAATCCGAAGATTGACTGAGTAGGATGGATGTGAATACATTATTAGCAAAAGCATCGGAATGCTTTCAGGACAAACCCAGTATTTCCAATTCGACAGTCATCTGATAGTTTGTATACTTCGGTCGATTAGCTAACTCGCTAAAAATTAGTACACACTCGCGCCGCCTTATAGTATTTTTCTACTAATTATGAGCTCTGGTTACCGATTTGTTTTCCTTCACAAGGCAGTAGACAACAGAACAAGAAGAAAAATGCAGGCGGGAGCAAGCAACAGCGCGCAGCGCGCAGCGTGGAGCGCCGCCGAGGACGCCGCGCTGCTGCGCGCGTGGGAGGACGTGGTGGAGCGGCGCGTCAAGAGCCTGCCGAAGGCGTTCGAGGCGCAATGTGCGGCTGCGTCGATGCCCGCAGCGCGCTCGGCCAACTCGATCCAGATGCGGCGCGGCCTCCACATGCGCATGTACGAGATCGTCTGCGCCTTCCACAACAACAGTGGGCAGCAGAAGAATAAAAAAACCGACAATGGTGACGACGGTGGTGATAAGCCATACAGGCCAGCTGTATTAGTCAATGGTGACGAGTACTCGAGTGAAAGCTGGTATGAGCTGTCGCCAGAGGAGCAGCGGCGCTGGTTCGCGTCGCTCACCACGGGCACGTACTCGTTTGGCGAGATGACGCGAGAGGTCTTCGATCACGTCGAATCGCTGCTCAAACGCAAAGATACTCGCAGCAACACAGGACGAGCGGCGCCATACACGCTGCCGCGCAAGGAGAAGAAGGTAGCTGCTACTGGCGCTGATGACCTCCGCGCCTCCATTGCGCGCCTGAAGGGGACAGCTCGACGAGCTCCAGACAGTGACTTGACTACAGTGACATCTCATCATCATGGGGTCGCGAGTGCATGTAAAGGAGGAGTGACCAATGGTGATGATAGAATATCCAAGAAAAGCGCTACTGTGACGAATGAGAATGGCTCGAGTGGCGGTAGCAGCACCGAGAGCGACGACGAAGTCCTGACGTGGTGGGGTGACGTCGGCGGGGATGCGAACCGGAGACCTGTAAAAGCAGAGCCTAGCTCCAAAACCAAGAGGATGGTGGCTGAGGCGCCGTCGAAGGAGGCTGAGCCTGTTCAATTCTCGGAACATCAGGAGGCATCGACACAACTTCTAAAGGGGAGTGTCGACGTAGATTTTCTAGAGCTTGTGGGGTGTTTAGAGACGCAGGCACGGCATCTCGGCGATTTATTTTGCGAGACAAAGATAAGGAGAGCAGAAGAGAGTCGAGGGCGACGGTACATTATGGGTAAGATCGAACTGGGCCAGAGCGAAGTGAACAAGGTGGCAGGAGACATTGCGCGTCGCGAGCACGAGCTCCAGAAAGAGCGCGAGAAGTGGGAAGTTGAACGAACGACCATGAAACGCGAGCTGGCGCGTTTGCGCAAAGGGAGACCCAGTGAGGTAGCTACGAGTATAGTTCCTGAATAGAAGTGGGTCAGCCGGTCGAGGCGAAAAGACTCTTGAAAGTTGTTGAGGTATGTCCGAGAATTAGGTTGCAGAGACTGACATTGACGCTCGAAGCTTTCTGTCGTCATATTGAGATCATGCGTTGTGCTTGCAGTTCATGCTGGGTGCTGGAGCTCGTTGGGATACAGGAAGGAACGAACTGTGCGCAAATAGCCACCACCGACAGAGATTGAGTCGCAGATACAGTAGAAGAAGCGTTATGAATACCGGTACGTTGGACCAGCTGGAGTAGTTTGAGGAAAACAACGAAGCTACTTTGACCATCCGCTTTTCAACTCCTCCCCAGCATCGCAACCCCTGCTTTTTCACCTCTTCGAACTCCACAAATGATTGAAATCACCTCTTGACATATGAGCTTTTCGAATTCGTACTTCACACGACCTGACCTCAAAAGGCACAAAGAGATTGTGGGAGAGCAACACAACACAACTTACAACAGAAATGACGGCAAGAGGCGGCGGGCTAAAGCGCTGGAGCGCCGCCGAGGATGTCGCGCTGCTGCGCGCGTGGGTGGACGTGGCGACCGACAACGGCGTCAAGATCCTGCAGAGGGCGTTCGAGGCCCAGTGCGCGGCCTCAGGAGCGCTCGGCTAACTCGCTGCAGCTACGACGCGGGCTCTTCATGCGCATGTACGAGATCGTCTGTGCATTCCACAAGAGCCGTCGACAGCAATTGGAAAAGGACATTACGTCGGACACTGCGGATGGTGATGACGGTGGTGACGATATCCATCTTCACCAGCCATTAGTGCTGAGTACTCGAGTGACAGCTGGTTTGAGCTGTCGGTCGAGGAGCAGAAGCGCTGGTTCACGTTGCTCAACACGCGCGAGGAGTTTGACCAGATCGACGCGATCTTTCAGCAGGTACAAGGGCGTTGAATGTCGACCGGCGCCGGACACGCTGTCATGCAAGGAGAAAAGGCATCGCTCAAAAGCCAAATCACTAGCGACAACCGACCTGAGGACATCGATCGCGTGGCTGAGAGGGACCAATACGCTTACGCCTACGCCTTCGCCGCTGCAGCACCAGTGGAGAAGTTCTGGTGGAGTGATCACCGCTCACCAAGGCTTCAAGGGATCCCACGCTGTTCTGAGAGGTCAACAGTTAAGGGAGATTGCTAGCTGTAGTGATGGTAACGGAGACAGCAACGACGAGAACGAATCAAGTAGAGGGAGTAGCACTGAGAGCAACGACGAGATCCCCAGCTGAGATGACGATGATGACGACGAAAATGGAGAGGCTGTTCCCCAGAGCCCCGTGAAATGTCAGGATCGAGCAAAATCAGAGCGAAAGCAACTGAGTGCTGGAGGAGATCACGTGACGCGAACACGTGCTCCAGCGAGTGCGTAAAGAGTGGGCGGAGGAGCGAAGAGCCCTAAAGTGGGAACTGGCACAACTTCTCAAAGAAAAAGGCAGTGAGGTTGATGTCACCACATGCTCTCCGAGTGGCACCAGTGTCGAGCATGAGCATAAGCATAAGTAAGTAGACTCGTGAGGTCACATTTCTCAAGTGTGAGTTTAAGCAAAGACAGTACCTACCGTAACCTATCATCGCTTCTAGTTTGTTCACAAAGGCAACAACAACGGTCATATGGGGCCGTCGTGTTCGAAAGATTCTCCTTATCTGGCGTCACTTGTCACGGCGTGTGTCGTTTCTTGTGAACCTGCTCGTAATGTCCCTAACCAAGGGCTTCGTAGCCATACAGAGTGCTTGCTTTTACTGTCGATCACGTTTCGTTTATCAGAGTACTGTGCTCAGAACCATATATCTCAAACACTGTTGGAGACGGAGGTGTCAGATCCCATCAGCGCGAGAAAGATGCGAGATGGACGACAGTCCTTCGCGTCGGTATACTTTCAAATAGGCTGTTGGTACGAGTCACCACCCTACAACTAGTTAGGGAGAGATCAACCAAGATCCGAATAAAAAAGGGTCGGATTCTTGTATCGTACTCGAGTTTCTTAGCGCATTTGAACGATTTCAGAATCGCCATGCCCTCCGATTCCGCTTCGACACTTTCCCGACATCTCTATTATAGTTGAACTATGTCGTCGAGTGCTTTCACATTTCGCTCGTACTTGCAGTTAAGTACCACACCGTTCCATCTCATCCAACATTCACAAAACGTTCAATCAATTAAATGTGGGCCAAGTCTCTTGCGCTCAGTCAGTCCACCAAGAGTCCTGAACAACCTCTAATGGGAAGACACGTGAAGAAGACCAGCAGGCACCCTGGTACTCATAGTTAGAACAAGAGGTGCTATTCATTGCGGCTTTCCTTTCTTCCATCCAACAAGTGCTCGACTGAGTTCTGTGTCAGAGGCACTAGAGTACGAATATGGAGTAGTCACCACAAAGGCCTCCTAGTGTCTCACTACGAATTTCATCTCTTTGGTGGCCATCTTCTCTGTCTCGGTGGCTCTCGATGCTGTCAGCACACACGCACATCCTCGGAGGTCATGTTGTGAAAGAGAGTCTGCGAGCGTGTAGTCCTTAGTAGGCGATGATTTTCAGGAACCGCAGGACACCACTGCTTCTACTTGAGCTTTCAGGATCGAATACAAGCGCACTGCACCACCATTTTGCCTTGATGAGGCGATCTGGATGGCTCCTCTCACTAGTTTTTGTTTTCTGACCTGTCCACCAGAGCTACGACTTCTTCCTGCGCTTGGCATTCTAGTTCTGTTGATTCCAACAAGTTGCCAGCAGCTGGTGGATCTCGCCCTGGGAGTAATGCATCTGCACGACCAATTCACCAAACTGGCGCTGATCTCGCTCGCTTCGCGCTTGTGCCTCCTTCACCTCTTTCATCAGGTACATCAAGTTCATCTCAAGTGTCTTGAGGACCTCGCCCTGGTGCTGTTGTCATTGTCGCTCCTTCTTATCTGGGAGAAACTTCGTGCTGCTTAGTGACACGGTAGCTTACATCCTGTTTCCTTCTTTTGCCTCCTCCAGTAAAGTTTTTAGCTCGACGAGTTTCTCCCATGTTTCCTTCTTCTCCTCCGCTCGCGTGTAGTCGTTGACGAACCGTTTGTTGCACTCGTCCCTCACCTGCTTCACGAGCTGCTTCATCAGCATCTTGTGCTCCACGGACTCCTGCTTCACCTGAAAATTCACATCCACCACTCCTTTCTCCAGCTGCTCCACTAGGTTTCACGTGTACGCCGCCTCGACTTTCCGCGTGCTGTCGGAAACGCACTCTCTCGACACCTGCGAACCTCACTTGTGTCAGGATCTGCTGCGCCATCTCCGTATGTAGCATCGCCACTTTTCGTTTCCTTATCGCCAGCTCTATTAACTGCACCACTAACAGGGACATGTTCGTCTCCAAAGCCATAGGTGAACACGTCCACTGGCGCTGGTGTCGGCGACAACGACGGCGCCGTCGAGCTCAGCTGGGACTCGGACTCGGGCGACCGCATCGAGAGCCACTCACCATCACCATCCCCACCATCACCATCAGCTCCACCGAAGCCCCACTTGCTCGTCCACTTGGTCCAACGCTCCGCCATGCTCACAGCAGACTCCTCGACGATTAGCTCCCGCGCGCGCGTGATCACGGCCTCGCTGATACCCACCATGAGATTCGCCTCGTGGCACTGCTCGACGCCCAGGCGGTCCTACTCGTCGCCTTAGTGGTGCATGTTGCTACACTTCACCACGCGGCTTGCGAACGCCTGCGCCACACACACAACCTCGCGCACCTGCTGCCGCGCCGTCGTCACGTCCTCTCGGCAGCGGTCGCCTTTGAGTGCAATGAAGTGCTGGAAGTTCGCGACTGTCACCTTCCCAACCTGAAAGCATCAAGAAATCTGCTGACACCAGCTTTACAGCCAATGTATCAATGCGAACGAACATCTCCATTGCAGTTTAATAAAATAAAATAGACGACCATTGCTCGAACTTCCAACACACCTCTCTTAGCAGCCTCTTTAGCCTCTGCGTGGGCGGTTCATGCGCGTGACTCGGTTCGCTGAGCCTTTCTCCTCGCTCCCTGGACGGTTGCGCTTGCCAGTGACCACTGGTGGTGGTGGCGTACTCACCTGACGCATCTTTCCAGTGATCACAGCAACTGCTGGTGGCGGCACCGCCAACTGGCGCAGCACGCGTAGCACCTCCGCTCCCTCCTTCACAGTCGACGCCACGTCAGCCTCAGCAACAACAGCAGCAGCAGACTTCACGGGCTTGACTTCAGTCGTCTTTGGCGCTTCGTCACTGTGATCC
>JAASGO010000375.1:0-26321 GCA_023334245.1 Globisporangium cederbergense
GAATCTGGGATCCTAAATTTTTGGGAAAGAGCGGAAAGTTCAAGTTTTAAGCATCTTTTCAAGATGAGGACGAGAAGAGGGAACTTTATGCAAACGAAGCGCTGCTATTTTTGCTTCTTGACTTTCACAAAGTATGTGATACAAATCCTGGTATGTTCGTCAAGAAAGCTCGAATTTTGATGTTGTATTTGATCTGTGTAAGGTATACAACGAACAAGAGAAGAGAAGTATACATTTTGAGAGAACCCAAAACCCTAAACTGTATTTATTTCAGCCAATCACGTGCTGACTGAAAAGTTCGAGTGAAACGAACACCAGAGACACAGAGACGCTTGAAACAGCCAGCCTCCACTTCCCACTTCCCACTTGATCGACTGGCAAGCGACACTTTCACCCACCCACTCACTCACCCGCTCACTCACTCACTCGCTCGCTCACTCAGCCTAGGTCTGTGGAGTTGACACTGGATCGGCACCGTAAATCACCACCGTCTCAGGCTCAGGTTCAGATGCGCCAGAGGCAGCAGCATCCCATTTTAATCGCCTGCTTCAGAGCCGCCTTCGCGTGCGACTTGCACGCTTCCACCCATCCACTCCTTCGTACGTCGTAAGGGAGTTCGTTTCGCTCCCTATCCAACCAGCGCGGTACCAAGTGAACGCTCCCTCTTTGTGTTCGGTTGGGTCGGCAATCCGTTTCGACATGATTGCGCCCTCGCGAGCGCTCAACCGGCGCACCAGCGTCGCTTCCGATGCAGGCGACCGCTCCACTCCGTCACTGGCTCACTCCGCAGCACACACCCATTCACACACGTTGGCAGACCGACCGACGAAAGCCAAAGCCACGACCGAGTCTCCCTCCCTTCATTCGCGCGGCTGTCGTTTCGCCGCCTGTCGTCGCCAGCAGCGCACTTCTCTGTAAATCGCCTTCCTTCCCTCTCGTGCGCGCGCTTTTCTGGTGTTGCAGGCCTTCGCTACTTTCCAGTCAGTTCGTTCGTAGCTAAGCTCATCGTCTTCCAACTGTCGCATCTCTCGCTCACAGCTCAGAATCGCATTAGCACGATGAACAAGATCCCGACCGTCCAGCCGCAGCTCAAGCTCGCCAAGACGAGTTCGTCGCGCGGCGCGAGCCACGTCGACGCCAAGCACACGGCCGCTGACAAGCACGACTTTGTCAAGAGCCGCAATCTACCCGCAGCGTCGCTTGAGAACACTAGCAACAATGTCTCACTGCCATCAACCCTTAGACAGCGCAAGAAGAGCGTGGACCAGCAGAACGAGGACACGGACGAGGCCGAGCCGCTCGTGGACCAGGTGGAGAAGTTCCACCCGGAGCTGCTCCCGCTCCTGCACCCAAACAGTCTCCCCGAGCAGCACCACCACTGGCAGCTCGAGACCATCTTTGACGCCGTCAAGCTAAGTCACTTCCTGCAGGACCGACTGCTCTGTCTGCCGGAGCTCAACCGCAACTCACCTTGCTACAGCGCGCGCAGTATCGTGCTGCTCTACACCAAGATCAAGTACTTGGAGACGTTTCTCCCGATGGAGATCGCGGCGTACGCGGCGGCGGGCGACCGCGAGTACGACGAAGTGCGGCTGCTTCACCAGCTCAAGAGCGTGTCGTCGAACGCCGAGATGGTCTCGCGGCTCGCGTCGCTGCTACACATCCCGTGCCACGGGGACATGTGGAACGAGATCATCAAGTTCGTGGCCTGTGCGCTGCCCTTCGCCGAGCAGACCGAATCTCTGCTCATCCGCGGCTCGGACGAGCGCTCCATACTCTGCCCGGCCACGAAAACCAACAAGTACAACGGCTCCACGATCCCGTCTTCAGCTTCGAATAGCCAGAGCATTGCGCGCGCGAGCTGCACGTGCTCGAGCATCCCGCTCGAGGGCTTCCAGCGCTGCGAGAAGCTGCGCCAGGAGCTGCTGCTCAACTCGCTCTCGATCAACCCGAACTCGCAGTCCGCCACGGCGTTCTTCGACACCAAGATGACTGATGCGCGCCACCGGATCGCCGCGAGTCTCGATGTGGCCGACCTCGTGGCCGATGACACAATTCGCGTGCTACTCACGCCTTCGGGTACGGACGCCGAGCTCTTGGCCACATCGGCCGCACTCGCACGCGTGTTCTCCGGGCTCGAGTTGCTGGGTGGTGATCGCAAGGTCACGAGCATCATCTCGGCTCAGGGCGAAATCGGCCGCGGCTCGGCGAGCGCCTCTGGGGGTAAGCACTTTAGTGAGCTCACGCCCAGCGGCGAGCCGGCAATCCCGGGCGAGCCGTTGCGTCGGTACCCGAGCGAGCTCGTGGACGTGATCGAGCTGACTGGGCGGGACGACAACGGCGCAATCCGATGCATCGACGACCACGTGACACAGCTCGTGACGCAGCTGCTCTCGGACCCAAATGGCTCGAATGTCGTGCTGCTACACGTGGTCATGGGCTCGAAAACCGGTTTCAACTCACCGTCCATGGCCGTGGCCGATGCGCTCTCGCTCACGTACCCGAACCGTCTGCTCGTGGTCGTGGACGCGTGCCAGATGCGCGTGAGTCTGCGCGCGTTCCGCGAGTTCGCGGCGCGCGGATACATCACACTGGCCACGGGCTCCAAGTTCTTTGGAGGGGCACCTTTCTGCGGGGCTGTGCTCATGCCCATCCGCTGCGTCTACGAGATGGAGGCGACGGCCGTGGAGGAATACGCCGAGCTGTGCCACCCACTGGGGCTCGAGGACTATTTCTCTCGATATGACTTCCCAAGCTGCATGAAGCACGTGCGCGCGCGCATGGGAACCTTTTTGAATGTGGGATTGCTGCTGCGCTGGGAGAGTGCGCTCTGCAACATGGAGCCCTACGCACGCATCCCGGAGCACTGCGTCGACGACATCTGCGCGCTCTATGTGTCGAGAACCAAGCACCAGCTCCAGAGCTGCTCTGGAGCATGGGGCGCTCTAATTGAGGTGCTTGAAGACGCGCCAATCAGCGGTCAGCAAGCGAGTGTGTCATCGACTTTGTCGCGTGACGTCGTCACTGTCACAAGTTCAAGGAGGAACAGTGGGACGACGAGTGGTGGTCACCATTCGAAGAGCTCCAGCCCGACAAGCAGCACAACCGGGTCGACTAGCTCTAACGCTGGGCTCAGTCTCTCAAGCATCGCGCCCATGGACAGCATCGTGTCGTTCAAGGTCTTCGACGAGCGCCGCGGCGAGCACCTGGACGCCGCGCGCATGCGCGACCTGCACACGCTGCTCTCCAAGGACTTGTCGCACGTGCTGCCGGACGACGCAGTCGCCAAGAGCAAGTGCCTGCTGGGCCAGCCCGTGCAGCTCGGCAAGCAACATGGCGCTGTATTGCGCATCGCGCTAGGCGCCGACATGGTCAACGTCGTGTACTACCGCGGGTTGCGCGAGGGCATGCGCGCGGTCGTGGACGAGCTCGTGAAGGAAGACGAGGTCGTGCTGCACAAGATCGCGCTTATCCTGCGCAACTGGGAGCTGTTACACCAGCAGTACATCGAGGAGCGCGTCGTGGCACCGCTGCTAGAGCTTCCAAAGCCGCTTAGCGACTGGAACTTTAGTGTCAAGAAGACACACATCGCGCGCGTCGTGCGCAAGATGTGCGAGGACGGTGTCGTGGGTTCGCTGGCGCAGGTGCATGCTTCTCAGCAGCAGCACCTGCAGGAGCGTGACGACTCGAGCAAGCTGGCCGTGGTCTACGACCTGGACGCGATCGATATGGCCTTCCAGGCGCTGCTCACGTCGTTCCCGTCGCACTTTGAGCACCGCTTCGCCATGAAGTCGTGCCCGCTGGCGTTCTTCATCAAGCGCGCGATCGAGAACGACGTGGGCCTCGAGTGCGCGTCAATCATCGAGGTGAAGCACGCACTGCGGCTCGGGTGCGCGCCGGCCAAGATTGTCTTTGACTCGCCTTGCAAGACCCGCCGGGACATTGCGTTCGCGATCAACGCCGGTGTCGAAGTGAACGCCGACAACTTCGACGAGCTCCAGATCATCCGTGAGCACGCCGAGGAGCTCTTCCAGTCGAACTTTCCCGAGTGTACGCCGCGCTTTGCGGGCCACCTGCCGCGCATTGGGCTGCGCGTGAACCCACTACTGGGCGCCGGCAGCAACGAAGTGCTGAGCGTGTCCACTGTGCACTCCAAGTTTGGCGTGCCACTCACGGCCGCGAACCGCACCAAGATCATCGATTTCTTCCGGGAGAACCCGTGGATGACGGGGCTCCACTGCCACGTGGGCTCGCAGGGCTGCACGCTCGAGATGCTTGCACGCGGCGCTGCGATCATCAGCGACCTGGCGAATGAGATCGACGCCGCAGCGGGCGTGTGTCGCGTCAAGGTGCTCAACATCGGCGGTGGGCTGCCGTCTAACTACGAAAGTGACGACGTCACGCCCACGTTCGCCGAGTACGTGGATGTGCTGCGCACGTGCGCGCCGCACTTGTTCGAGCGCAATGGGCGCACGATCCTCACGGAGTTTGGCCGCAGCGTAAGCTCCAAGACCGGCTGGACGATCAGTGAGGTGGAGTACGTCAAGCAGCACGAGGTGGACGCGTGCTTCCAGACGCAGACGCAGCAGCAACTAAGTCAGACGGCCATCATTCACGCCGGCTCGGACCTCTTCCTGCGCACGTGCTACGTGCCAGCGCTCTTCCCACATCGGCTCTCGGTGTACAAGTACGTGATTGTTCGCTTCTGACATATTGACTCACTGTGTGTGTAGCCATTTCCTGCATCGTGACCATTACTCACTCACGTATTGTGTACCCATTTGTGTACTTGTCTCAACTGCAGTGCGAATGGCGTCGAGTCGAATGCGCCCATCGCGACGCAGAACATCGCCGGCCCACTCTGCTTTGGCGGTGACGTTATCGGGCGCCACGTGGCGCTGCCGACGATCGCGCGCGGGGACTTCGTGGTGATCCATGACTCGGGCTCGAACACGATCTCGCTCTTCAGCCGCCACTGTAGCCGCCCAGCGCCTGCGGTCTACGGCTACCGAAGCAACGGTGACGACATTTCGATTGACCTGCTCAAGCCCGCCGAGTCGCCCGAGGACGTCATGCGCTTCTGGGGGTAGATAGTGCCATCGAGGAAGAGGGGGTCCTGTAAAAAGCATTGCTACTATAGTTGTAACTTCGTATTGTGCAAATAAAAGAAGATCCATCACGCTGGGGTGTTCTTGTGTTCTGTTAGGCTCGCTGTGCGCTTTGCATACTTACTGCAAGCGCTCTTGAAAGACCTATTCGTATTTCTAGCGAGTTCTCGACGCTTATGTGAACGGGTGGCTGACAAATGGGGAGTATTGCTTCGGTGAGACTTCGTCGTATCACATTTTTATCGGCAAGAGTCTTCCTGATGGGAATCACTGTTTCGTCAGGCGTGTTTACTCTTCGCAATTGGCTCAGGACTGCGGCTTCTGGGAGCGCAGCTTCGCCACGAGCGTCTGGATCTTGCCGTCTTTAAGACGCACGAGCTGCTCAAGCTTCTGCACTTTCATCTCTAGGATCTGCATGAATGTAGCACAAACCGGTTAGAGCCATGCAACACACCAGCCATGACAACTTTTAGTCGTAGACTACTGGACATTATTTTTCATTACCTGGATGGTCTCGCGCTGCTCGGCGATCGTGTTGTCTCGCTCGAGGATCTCGGACCGCGTGTCGAATGACGCGACCGACTCGGTCGCATACGCTTTGTTTATTGTTCCAGCGTGGTGCTCAGCGCTGTATCCTGGGAAACTGTGTGGACTCGGTGTTACTTCAGCGTCTCCACCACCACCGCCTCGCTCGTCAACAACCGAGAGCTCATTCATCTGCGCCACTGGCTCGCGGATCTCGGTGACCTTGTCAAAGGGAACAGGACTTCGCACGGACGACAAGGGGCCACCAGGAGTACCAGCCACTGAGCTGATACCTCCACCACCACCACCATTCACACTGGGGCTACGAGCGGTGGTCAGGTACAGCTCGTTGTTGTTATCGAGCGGCCGTCTCAAGCTTGCAGACAGCGGCCGTTTCTCTCGATAGCTCGCGATCTACGCAGACCAGCCATTGAATTCCTGTAGTTAGACGAAACCCATTGAGATAGGCTAAGCGAAGCCAGACGATGACGGGACTCGCCTTGAGCTGGAGCTTGACGAGCAGGTGCTCGACGGCTCCGGGGCGACACTGCACGAGGTCATCTATGTCGTCCTTGGAGAGGAAAATGTGGAGCCTCTTGAGCACTTTTCCTGTTGATTCCAATAGTGTGTCAGACCCAAAGTCTCATAACCAAACACACACACACACACACACACATACATACATACATATGAGACGTACGGTTGAGCGTGTTCCAGTTGTAGAGCTTCTGCTTGGCCGAGTTCGCCGGGCTGTAGTTGTGCATCTGCACGATCTTGGGGAAATAGAACGCCACGACCTCGGCCGTGAGGATCCCGTCGCTGAAGTCGCGCGCGATACTCTTCTTGGGCCGCGAGAGCGGGATCTCGTCGATCCATGCGTATAGCCGCTGCAGGGTCTCGTCGTCCAGCGGCAGGTCCATTATTCAAGTTGTGGGTGGTTCACTGTCCGCCTACTGCGTGCCTGCTGTGTTGTGTTGTGTTGGGACTCGTCCTGTTGCAATGCCTAATAAGAGCACCACGCTGGAACTCGAAAGGACGCGGAACGGTTATGAAGAGGAGCGACCACGTGAAGCCTGAGTCACCTCTATCTTAACGGTTCTTTATATTTTTCTTGCTTGCAGCAGTTCGGCTGCAGAATTAGTTACCAAAGCGGCGCAGCGCGGCCTCGCTCATGAGCTTGCGCTTGTGCGCGTTCACGCAGTCCGGCGAGCAGTATTTGTACTCGAGCCGCAGGAAGGGCGACTTGCCGGCGAACTTGCCGCACATATCGCAGGCTTTGCCCAGCGCCGCCTGGCGTTCTTCCTCCTCTTTGCGCGCGAGCTCTTGCTGCTGTTGTTCATTTGCATCTTTCTTCTGCTGCTTCTTGCGCTCTTTCGCGCGGCGGCGCTTCTCGGCCTCCTTCTCCTTCTTCTTCTGCTCCATCTCCGACGTGAGCGCCGTGGGGATCTGCGATGCCGCGTAATCCCACGCGTCCGGGCGATCAGCCAGGAACCGCCGGAACGCGTTGCGCGTCTCTTTCGTGGAGCACAAGAAGTATGGAGGACGGCTACGCAGATCCAGCAGCGACGGGTTCGCGCCGCTCTCGAGCAGAAAGCTTACCATGGCCACCGAGTCCTTTGCTGCCGCGTGGTGCAGCGCAGTCATAAAATTCGAGTCGAGCGCGTTGACGCCCGTGCTCGCGTCACCCTCGACCGGCGTGAGATCCAGCTCCTTCAGTTTGCTGAGCTCGCCGTCTAGCACCAGCTGAATGATCGGTGGGAACACCTCTGGCTCCACTGCTTCGTCTTCTTCCACCACCGCAGCGAGTTGCTCGCCGTCCTTGACTGTCTGCTCGCTCTGCTTCTTCGTCTTCGCCTTCTTGGCCTTGTTATCGGAAGAAGAAGGTGGCGGCTCAGTTGGCAATGGCGAGAAGCGCACGCTGCTGAGGTCCGAGCGCACGCGGCAGAGCTCTTCAAACGTCGGGCGGAACGTCGCGAACGGGATGCGGCGCAGGCGCTTGTCATCTGGCTGAAGCACTGGCGTCTTACCTCCAAAGAAGCTCGTACGGTCCGTCTTGCCGCTCGAGATGAAGATCAAGTCGGTCGACTGGAGCAAGTCCTTCCACTGCACGAGCAGATCCGCGACGTCCTGTTTCAAAGCGGCCTCGTTGTATCGTCGCAACGTTGCACCGGCCGACTTGGCTTTCCCACCCGAAGCGTCGTTCGCCGACTGGCTGCCGCCCTGCTTTCGTCGCACAGTGTAGCGCTGGAACGTCTTGTGACAAACCGCCTTCTCTTTCTCAAAGATCGCGCCGGCGAAGCGACCGCTGCGCAGCAGGAACACCGCCCATTTGAACTTGGACGCACGAATTTCGTCCAGCGCCGTGTACGGGTCGAAGTTCTCGTCATCGAAGCGCGGGAGGATGTTCTTGTACACCTTAAAGACGCTCTTGCCGTCCGAATACTCGACCACGGGCTCCGCCGTTGTATACACGTCGTCGACATCGCCGACATCCGACGCGCCCGACGAAGACGTCGACGACGAGGAAGACGCATACCCATCACCTCCTTCCTTCTGCTCGCTGCCAGCGCCACTCTTCTTCTTCTTCGCCTTGCTGTTCTTCAGGTACTCGAGTGCGTCTTCTTCGCTAATGAAGATTGCGAGCCCCTTGCCCTTGCGCTTCAGATTCAGACAGTGCCAGTCACTCTTGAAGTGTGCGTGCTGTTCCTGCAGCGCGTCAAAGGCAGCGATCTCACATGTGCCGCAGCGCAGCCCGATGAGCTTCTGCGTGCCGTCGTGGATTGTCTGGACTGCGAGTCGCGCGACGGCGGCAGCGGCCGCGTCGGTCACCGCGAGTTCTGTGACGGGCGCCGCGCGTGTGAACTGGCGGTGCTCCCCCGCGACTGCGCGCACGCTCCACTGCGCCACGCGCGCGTCCGTGAGGTCACTGAGCGCGATGCGGCCGTACGCGCGTTCAGTGGCGCTGGCTGCTGTCGTGGTCGTCGGCTTCTTCCCCATTGCGCTTGCGTCGTTGTGCTGCTGGGTGTGTGCGAATCCGTGAATGATCAACAGCTCCTTGCTCGCCGCTCTCCGTTTGTGGTTCACACAACAAACGAGTGACCAGCACTCACAAAAGAAGTGAGACCAGCACTCACAACTGTTGAGGTCATAATAATCTGCTTTACCGATAAACCTGCCAAAATAGATATCACTCGTAGACAAGCTTCGCTTCAGACAAGCATCAGCGAACATGACGGAGCGCATCTACGAGCGCCTGAAGGACCTGGCGGCGTTCCTGGAGTTGCAGCATGCGGTCGAGAGCATCGACGAGACGCTCGAGCACCTACAGAGTGCGGTCACGAGCGCTATGGTGCAGTCGCACGCCGCCGCGCAGCAGTGCACGCTGCTGCTCTTCCAGAGCGCGGACCCACCCAGCCTCGTCGCCTTTTTGGACGCGAGCGCGCACATGGGCGACGACATGCGCAAGAAAGAGATTGGCCACGCGCGGGAGAAAGTACTCGAGATGCTCGCGATGTTCTTGGAACTGTATGGCGCCAACGCGGCGCTCTTAAAGAAGCAGGTCGTCCCGCTCGTGACGAAATGTCAGTTGATGGCGCGCGTTGATCCGTCCAACAAAGTGCGCGCCGAAGCGTTTGCGGTACGTGCCAGCTTGTTGTATGGGCTACCCTAGCGCTCAAACATTTGCAGACGCTTGGCTTTTATGTGTACCCATACTTGAATGTGTTCTACGGCTCCATTCTGCTAGGTGGTGATCAATACGCTGAAATACGGCGGAGGGCTCATTTCGAACGAGGACATCCAGCCAGGTCCATACATCGACAAGCTGTTCTACGACCTCAAGTTCGCAAAACTTACGCAGACGACCAAGGTAAGCACACGCACACTCTTCTTTTTTTGCTGCCTGTTGGCTGTTGCGTGTCATTAACCTGACAGTTGCGGCGCTCCAGGGTTTGACGATTGAAGTGATTGGGCACCTTGCAAAGCGGTTCCCAGACAACGTTGAGCCGTCGTACCCGCAGCTGATCGACTGGATGGAAGACGCACTCGACAAGCAGTTTAACACGAACACTCCCGAGATGATCGTCGTGAAAGGGCTACTGTTCACGCTCGGTCGCCTCCTGGCTTTTGAGCTCGATCGATACCAGAAGTACCCAGACAAGCGTCAGAAAGTGTATTCGTACGTGGCGAGGAATGATACAATTGAAAAACTGCAAACATGCCATTGAGACTCATTCTGCGTCTTTCTCTGTATGTGTAGATACCTGAACACAGTACTCGCGACGACGGTGGACGAGCAGCTCTCGCGATACCAAGTGACAAAGTCAGCGCTCCTGTTTCTCGCAGAAAACTGTGAGAAGTTTCGTGACGAAATCGGCTCGAACGGCTACTTGTGGTTTTCATACATGAAGTTCTGCTGCACGAGCGAAAACAAGACTGTGAGTACTTGCGTCACCATTGTTTTGTGAAGCGTCTTCAAATTTGTATTAATGTTTTGTTCCTGGCAATCGCAGATCAAAGAGCATTCGTTTGCGAGCTCCGACGGCATCTTGAGCATCGTGTGCGAGTCGATGGCTGAAAACAAGAACGACGCCAACAAGAAAGCCTTCAATCGAGTAATCAAGGAGATCTTGCCGGTCCTGAACGATCCAGACGCACCCAGTGTGACCATGGGCTTTACGATGCAGTGCCTCGGAAAGCTCGCAGGTTGTGTCCAAGTTTTTCTTGGCGACTCAGGATTCGTGAAGATCGACGAGAAGCTGACAAACTACGGCGAGAATTTGCTTGCGCTGGACGAAAAGACGACAGCGATGAAGTGGTCGACTGTTTCTCAGTATCTCGAATGCATCGGATACTTTGTCGGGCAGGTACGCTTATAGCTAATGCGATGCGTTGAGACTGATTGCATTAATTGTTGACCGATATGTTGTGTTTCTATCTCGTCGCTGATGACAGCACGATTCGAAGCCGCTGAAGGATGGGTATGTGAACTTCATCGGTGATTTCCTGTGTCATGTCATGGCTGCGTACCCTCGGTGTGTGTGGAAGACGAAGCACTACATCTACCAATCAGTTTTGAGGATTTTTGAGGCGGTATCGAGGCGCACGGTGTTCAAGCTCCTGGCGGATCGCTTTGTGTATCACACGTTGCTGCTGACAATCTCCAACATCACCGATTCAGACAAGGTACGCGATTTATTGTACTCGCAGAAGGAAACGCGGATCAAATTCTTATTACCTTCTCTTTTTGTGGCACGCTCTGGACGCAGATAACTCTGTACCATCCAGAAACTGGCGACATCGAGACAAGACTGCTGTACGATTACGAGGAGTTCTGGATCGGGTTGCTTCGAGTCCCTAGTATGACTGTCTCGAACCGTCAGGAGCCGTCAGCGGTTCGATCAGGAAAGCCAAGATGGACACCAGCGCTAAGACAGGAGCTGCTCGACTCGTTGATCAAGTGCTTTCTTCGGGTTGTCAGTCACTTGGATCTCACTTACAACTACGATTTGGAAGTGTCGAGCAGCGCGAAAGACTTTGGCGGATACAAGGTGAGTGGAAAGTCGGTCAGTCTTCAGTTACCACTTGCTGAATTGTTACTTCAATTTTTTTGTGGTGCTCATTTGTTGCAGCCTTGCGTCCCTCGAGATCACACGATCATGCTGAACCTGACCGAGTTCTTTAAGAGAATCGTGCCGAAACTGTCTCGTGAATCGATGGCGCCGTGGGTCAGTAACCATTCGTGCGCAGACGTAAATCTCTTTTCCTACGTTTCCGATGTTGTATTGACGACACTGTTTCTCCCTCTCCACTCTTAGGTCTCAACGCTGATCCAGTTCACAGTCCAGCGATCTGAGCAGCTTCCACTGGTTTCGAGCTTCTATCATATCGGGACGGTTGTTGGTCGAATTGCTGAAAAACTTGATTGCTTTAACGTTGCCGTAAACAGTCAACGTCAACAACTCCTCGCTGGCGGTGTCACCAGTCTTCGGGAGGAGTACTCAATCTTCGCTCGAAAGGTCTGCAGGCAACTGCGATTCTACAAAGATGAGCTACTCGTGGCTTCTGCTGAGTTTGTTCTGTCGACACCGCTATCACTGATTAACGTGGATGCAGTGGTTCCAGCATTGCTGTCAACGTTGGCGATTGGCAAGTCATATCTACCTGCAGCTGAAATTGGAGTCTCTGCGCTCGAGCGATGGCTAAAGATTTGCCCAACTCAGCTGGAAGCCGCACTGCCAGCGATCATCCCATTGTTGTCGCCTTATTTGAGCCGATCTGATGAAGATACTGAGCAGCTACCATCGAGTGCAGTCACTGCTTTGAAGAACGCTGTGGTGACATCAGAGGAAGAGGGGATTACAGAGTTTGGGAAGCTGCAGCGCCGCATTTTGGTGATTCTTGGAAATACCGGTGGAGTGGGCTCACTGCTGATCAGTAAACTGGGCAATTCTTCGGGTGAAGGCGAATCGACGGCAGGCCGCTATGCCGTTCCTCAGTTTCAGCTAGCTGTGGAGTTGAGCGACACATCGATTTCGTTGGCACTGGACAAGATCATGGCTCAAGTCGGAGACGTGGCAGTGTACAGTACTGACCGTCGGATCAAGATTGGTGCGTGCGAGACATACCACGCGCTGATGTGCTTCCTATGCGGCAAAACGGCAACGCACCCGCATTCGAGCGAGAGCAAGTCCGTGTTTCATCAGATATGGAAAAAGGCATTTCCTACCGTTCTCGTACTAGCGACCGATCCTGAGAAGGTGTGCCGATCGCTCTTTGAGCCTCTGCTCTTCCAAGTGATTCGGTGGCTTTGCAGTTCGGGCGAGGTGTATCCTTTCGAATTCTCCATGATCCTCGACGAGTTGGTGATCGGATTATCGCAGGCTGGAAACAATGCTGTTCGAGAAATGTCCGGGAAGGCGCTTGCTGCGGTGCTCAGCTCGTCAATCGAGCACGAAGAGAAGGCAAATCGTGGTATTGCGAAGGCGGAGGTCATCTTTGAGCGGCTTTTTTCGCTCTGTCAGCATCCAAGCTCGATCCAGCGAATTGGCGCAGCAACAGCGATCAACCACGTCATGCGATCCCTGAACCAAGACAACAGCAACATCATCAGCGCATTTGCGCTTCGGTGCGTCAAGACTTTCCTCCTCTCACTCCGACTGTGCGACCGAGACGACCAGAGCGAGCGAGGCGGCATGGAGATCGCGAGAGGAATCATCCAGCGAGCCATTTCCAAGCTGGAGAGAGCGATTTCGAGATTTCCCCATTTGTTTCTGAAGAAGAAGGCAGCAGCTGGTCAATCAGACTTGTCGTCAGATGCGTGCCTCGAAGACATGGTCGAATGGCTCTTCAGTCATTCGATGAAACGAGAGCGCGCGTTTCGCGAGATGTGTCAGAAGCTCTTCCTCTCGTTCGCCTCGTTGGTCAGCGGTGCAGGGTGCAAGAAGTGGATGCTCAACTACTCAGCGCAACGCGCAAACATCGTGGATATCCTCGCTCCAATGGACTCATTGGCTCGCATTTTGAACCCAGCCGAGGGACCTGCTGAAGCCATTGACTGGATGGAACAGTTTGCTGCATCTGCTGAAGCCTACTCGTGGTGTATCATGCTGTTGGGCAATGAGGCTGCTGTGATTCTTTCTATCCCGACTAATTCTTCAAGCAAGGGTGTATTAAAGCGGAAAAACATTCCAAGCGACGACGAGATCTCCAGTGACCAAGAACTGCACACATTCGCCTGGGCGATCGATAACTTTCTAAGCTTCGAGTATGCTGTGCAACGTGCGGAGCCCTCTGGAACGACGGACTACTTGCAGCACAAGATTATGCTTAAGGCGTATGGTGCAGCTCTGGTGTCACTGTGTCGTCTGGTTACTCCGGTATTCAGTTCCAAGTCCCAGTCGCTGTCTTGGCTTGTTAACACAGAAGCACGCGAGTTTCGAGAGGGGTTCCTGCGGAGACTCGTCCGATTCATGGCCGAAAACGACGATTCGGAGTGGAACGCAGATTCCTCGTATGCGAAAGATGTGACAGCTTTTTGCTCCGTGGTGATGTCCACGGGTGGCTCCTTTGCAGATGAGCTACGCAACACCGCGCTAGAATTCTTGGATCCGATGGTGCGATTACTCGACCAATCGCAAGACTCCACCGACAGCAAGCAAGCGTTATCTGCTGTAAAGTCGGCAAGCGCATTTTTGATTCAGGTGAGCGAATGCTGCCCATCGATGCTCTTTGGTTTGTGCATTTTCTCGTTGCTGTGGGAACTGACATGCTGTCGACTGAAATTGACTTTGCAGCTGCTTGAGGCCAACATTCTGGAGCAGAAGCGCTCGGAAAAGTACCGCCAGATCTTTGCTGATTCAGCGTTCAAGACGCTCCACACCATTTTGGCTCCGGCACATCGCGACCGCGTCGCCCTGCTTGCGATCAAAGTACGTTCTGTAATGTGCTCCTTCGAATGTCAAGTCTGTGATGTTCATTCGTTTGTGTTCATGTATTTTCTAGGCTGCCCTGCTGTGTGGATGGAACATTGCTGCTGCATTCCAACAACCAGAATCCAGAAAGCAGTTCGCGGCAATCTACAACGACATTGTGACGTGCCTGCCATTGGAAGGGATCTGGAAAGAAAGCTCCGGCCATCTCATCGAGGAGGCACTAGAAGACTCTCAAGTGCTCACGCTGTTGTCAGATGTACTGGGCACAGTAGCAGGCTTGCAGATTTTCCGACCAGAGTCACCAGAGTGGGACAAGTTTACCGAGTTGCTGCTACCAAAAGCCAAGCGATTTGTGCAGAGTGTGCAGCAGAGCGACTCTGATTTGCAGCACCAACGCTCAGCGTTGCAAGTTCTCCTGTACCTTGTCGAAATTTACGGTGGATGCTCGAAGGCATTGCAAGAGATTCTGCGCATCGGTCCTCTCCCAGACATTCGGGATGTAATCGTGAAGCTTCTTAATCGTCGGGACACGAGCTACTTGGTGAAGGCAGATACGTTAAACGTTCTCGCCCAGTTCAGCCGAAGCGCCAGTGTTGCTGCTGTCGATGAAGGTAACAACACGCAGCTGCTTATCGACACGCTTGGGCGATTCATGGCAGAAGAGTTCCCGATTATCTCGACCGACGTCAAGTACGGCACGAAGGAGTACGACGTGTACAGCTTGTTGTTCCGCCAGCTGCTCTTGATCATCGAAGAAGGCCGATGTGTCAAGTTCTTACAGCTCCTGTTTTCGAGTCTGCGTGAAGGACCAAAGCACTTGTTTGTGAGTGATTTATCACGTAGCTTGGCGAGCTTTGCCGAGAAACTAGCAACCACCAGTGCCGTCACAAGTAGAGCGAGTAAGACCCGAAGTGAAGCCTGGGATCTCTTGGAGCTTACTGAGCTTCTGCTCGATACATCGGTGGACGTCATCATTCGCAAGACTCTCCTCGAGAGTGTGTTCACTCCGCTGATGGAGCTACAAAATGCGGATGTCATGAAGACCTTCTTCTTGGCAGAGATCGAGTCTTCATCGTCCAAGGTGCTGATGATAAGCAAACTTTCGGCGCTCATCGCAAACTCGGCAGAGATCAGCTCACCAGGGAGCTTCTTCAGCGCAGCTGTGGCATTCGCGCTAGTAGAATTGCTGTTCCGTCTTGCCGATCCCGAGTTCATCCGAAATGAGATCAACGCTGCGTTCCTGGGTCACTCAAACGGAAAAGGTCGCGAGTTCACGATGCTGATCTGTAAATGTGCGAGCAAGGTGGTCACGAAAGCGTTCGGCGACGTCAACGACACGATCCGCTTTGCGTGCTGCGAGGCGTACAACTGCTTGCTGACCGCAGTCTCGAAAACCCAGAAGCAAGAGAAGCTTTTCGACCAAATTTTGTTTCAAGAAGCTCTGTGGATCAACATCGTCGACATCTCTCAAGAGTACGACCTGCGCGCCGAAACGGGCCAGTTCGTGAAGATCCCACTCTCATCTCTCTCTACGTCGACGCTGAAAGCGCAACAGCAGACGCAGGATGTGTCTTCGAGATCAAAGCACGGAAAGTTGAGTCGTGATGCATCGTCAGCTCTACAGTTCTTCACGGGAAGCAGTTTGAGCCAAACTGCGTCGCTTGAGTCGCTCACGACCCAGTCATTTGCAAAGCAGCACCTTGCGACCAGCGGACTGCTGTACCGGAGCCTGGAGATCGAGCTCGACGACATCAACGACCACCCAAGTATGATCCCACTGCTGCGCGTGATGATGCTCATGAAGAGCGAATTTGGTGCGAACTGGGACAGCAAGAGCATGCCGAGCTGGATGCAAAAGATGTTCGACGTCGTGGCGAATCCGCTCACCGAGCTCAATATTCGCCTATTTCTCGTGAAGATGGTGCTGAACGTGCCTGAGTTATTTACACTATATGCACCAGTGTGGCTTGAGAAGATCATCGGGACGGTGATGGAGGTGACGAGCTCGGCCTCGTATGGAAAGGAAGTCGAGTTCAACTACTTGCTGCGCGACTGCTGCAACCTGATTCTGGGAGAATGGAAAGACGTGTCATCATCATCGCTGAAGGTAGGAACAATGTCACGTTTCCTGGCGACGTTGATCGAGCTCTCGCCACACTCTGTCACCATGATTATGCAGGACAATATCTCGCTGGTTACGCAACTCATCTTCCTGTGGAAAGATTCGGTGACGATTGATGTGTCGACAATCGAAAGGTTCCTGTTCAGCAACGCGACGGATTCTCATCTTGAAGCCGCGGAGCGTGTGACTGCGCTGCAGATTTTGAGCGCGATGCTGGAGGCCGGTGCGCTTGATGAGATCCAGGCGGAGACCCCATCAGTCTTTGGGAGGAGCATCGCCGATGGGATTCTACTGGCACTCCAGCACAAGCGTGTCACGGTCTACACTGTGGCAGCCGAAGTGGGCGGTCTCTGTCTGCACCATTTCCAGTCGAAGTCAAATTCTTTTGCGCGAGCGCTCGCTGAGGAAATCATGAAAGCGTACAACAGCGAGGATTTTGGACGCTTCTTCGCACTGCTGCGCAATGTGTCGCTCCATCAGCCGAAGTTCATTGATCCGATGACGCTTCAACGGCTGTGCTCTGTTTTGCCCAAGGTGATCTCCATAGACGCATGGTCTCGTCTCGCAAGCGAGTCGCTGGAGAACGCATCGAAGAACGGAGAGGTGGCGAAGCTTGTGTTTCCAAGCATCCAGCCCGTTTTGAATCGATTCATCAACCATCGCGACGCTGGGGTTCAGTACGCCACGTTGCGCGTAATGGACAGCGTTTCGGATGCTTTAGAGAAATCGGAGCTTGAGTTGCTTATCAAGAGCAGCTCAGATGGTGGCATCGGGCTCTTGAATCACTTTGCATCCCATGCAGATGCTGCCTGCCGGAAGCTCATGTACTCCATGGCGATGAGGTTCTTCCGAAATGCGGTGCACAGCTCAAGCCTGAAGGACTGCTTGCGACGAATCTTGCTTGGAGGGCTGTCCGACAGCGATCCAGCCGTTCGCGAAGAGCTCTTCGCGTTCTGGAACGAGTCAGACCTGATCCCATCATCTTCCAGTCAGCGTCTCGTCGAGCTTTTCGGCTCTCTTCACTCTCCTGAGCTGGCAGACAAGTGGGTATTCTATGCGACGAACTTGCTGGTTTTGATGACAAAAGGCACCGCACACTACGACGCACCATTGTTCTCAAGCCCACTGACCAAGTCCGAGTTCCATGACACGGAGATTGACGTGGCCTGGGAGGGAAATAATCGGACAATGGCGCCGATGTTCTCAGTGGAGAGCGACACATTCGCCGCAAAGATGTCGAGTCTGAACGACACAGGCAGTCTTTCGCATAGTTTTCTAGCGACAGCGACCCAGAATCCGCTCACTGAAGGCAGCATCCACCAGTCTCGGCTCATCTCGGCGACCCTAGGTGAGTTCATCGGACTGACCATCTTGTGATTCGTGGCCCTTGAACTAATCCCTGATATGTCTGTTCACTGTATTATGCTAGGCTCACAAGTTGGCTTCTCGCAATTTTCGCAGTCGATGGGTGGCTCTGATCACCTCGGGGGAAAGAAGCAACCCCGACGCTTTGTGAAACAGAAAAGATCGTACAACACGCCGACTAACAGCCGAACGAAATCGGACAAGAACTTCTTCCAACAGCAATACGCACTTCTGAGAAAGCACCAACAAGCCGTCGCCAATCGCCAGCGGACGTCTCGAAAGCAGCAGGTGTCTATTAAGAGGAAGTACAGGATGGGGGAGTTCCCAGACATCCAGATCAAGCTTCGCGACATCATCGAGCCAATCATGTTGCTCTGCGAGAACCACGCGCCGACGTCCAACTTGGTGTTTGCCGGCTTGTTCTCGTCGATTGTGCTCAGCGCTGGCTTCGAGAAGGCTGGTTTAGCGGAGTCGCTCACTGAGCGGATGCAACTGGCGCTGTTGCACTCGAAATTGTCGCCGAGCTTCATCGGATGCGTACATCTGGCGTACTTCACGACGATCGCTGCGAATCCGGGCTTCATCGAGCATCTTGCGCTCCCAGCGAGTTACATCGGCGGATCAGCGCTCGCAAGCGGAAACTACCATTCGGGCGAGCTGATTATGGAGGAGCTGCTCAACTTCTACTTGCACACAACCTCGCAAGAGTCAAAGCAACGGCTCGCACCAGATGTGTTCGAAACTGTGACGGAGTACCGAGATCAACTCTACAAGGTGTTGGCGACAGTTCAGAAGAGCAACTTGCTGATTGCGCTTGCATCGAGCTCCTGCACCGTCGACGAGTCGAAGATCGCTCTCCAGGCACGCATCTCCGGCGACCTTCCGTTAGCGATCGCTTCCTACAAGAAAGCAGAGAGCGTACTCGATGCGATGAATGATACCCTTGACGAGGGCAAGCTGCTTTCTAGTCACTTTGAAGCGCAGCGATGCTACTGGGAGAGAATGGGGTGCCTGGAAAGACTCAACCAGTGGGACAAGCTGGAGCTCGCTTTGATTCCGAATGAAGACAACGGAGATCTGAGTTTCATCTGGAAGCAGGATCCGCCGTACCTCGAACAGGGACTTGGTCACTGCGCTCGCGCGTACTTGGGAGCAGTTGAGAAAAGCCGTGGCGATCATGACCTTGAGGATGAGAGGAAGAAGAAAATCCGAGCCCTCGTCGACGCTGCGACTCCTGAACAGCACGTGTGGGATCTGCTGACGTCCAATTACTGCATTGAGCTGTGCTTGATGTACTTGGAGCTCGACGAAGTGAGCAGAGTGCGCGTACTTGTGGAGAACTTCTACTCCAAGTTTCTGACCAAGTGGCAGAGCACCAGTGCAGTCGCGACGCTGCCACGACTCGAGCTCATGCAGTCGCTTTCTTCGATTGTACAAATTGACGAGCTGCTGGTTTTGACTCAGACGTCACGCGAGTTGACGCAAAAAGAGTGTCTGGAGCGCGAGTATGTGGCGTTCAGCAAGAAGTGGACGAGTGCATATCCGTCTGACGGCTACGAGTCGCTGAACAGCTGGTCGCGATACTACATGGTTCAGAACATTGTCGGCGATTTTGTGTACACGCACGGCACAGAGGAAAGCATCTTGTCGGACGTGTCCAAGCACGCACTACTGGTCGACGATGCGCAGGTGATGCTGAGATATGCAAAAGCAGCAGTGTCGAACGACTTCCTCGCGCTTGCGTCAAGATACCTGAAGGAGTTCCGCGAGGTGTGCAACAAGAAGAAGCTGCCGAAGGTGAGCGCGCTGATGATCGATGTGTTCGTGTCCCACGTGCTCAAACTGGCAGAGCGTCAGACTCAGAAGACGCAGAACGCGACATCCAACTCAGAGGAGCAATCCGCAGAGCTCTCGACGGAGTCGGTCACGGCGATCTCGCGCTACTACCAGGCCGCAGCGCGCATGTTTGATAACGATGACATTCTCACGGTCATGGAGAGCTCGGATATCCGTGAGCGCGTCGCAATCGGTGGGCTTGAGGCGCGCACGTTCGGGAAAGCTGCGCAGTTCTATCTGTCGACGAGCCACGATCAGTCAACCGCCGAGGAGTACTTCACTCGATCCATCGACGTCTTCAAGCGATCTTGCAAGACTGTGGCATTGCATTCCTCCTCAGATGCAGTCGCTCAAATCGACCAGCCAACACTAGTGGTATTCAAATCGTGTCGACTGTCGTTCGTGGAGTTCCTCGTTGAGCTGCTGTTCAAGGATGGGAAAGGCGATTGGGAAGCGTTTGTCGGACGAGAAGCATTGACGAGGCTGTTAGTGGAAAACGTGCTGGAGGGCATGGCGATGGGCGGTCAGGAGTGCAGCAACTACCTGCCGCAACTGTGTGAGGCGATCGCGCCATATCCTGCTGTTGTGAGGTTCTTCGAGACTGAGCTCCTCCAGAAAGTGCCGATGTGGACTTGCTTGCGCTGGGCCGCGCAACTCATGGCGCTTCTCAATGGCCCGATCAGTTCTACTATCGTCCGGATCCTTGAGAAGGTAAGCTCGTTTCTCGTTATCATCCTTCGGGCTTCGGACGCTTTCAGCATTTTGAACGTTTCTTCTGTGCGTGTAGATGGCGAGCGAGTACCCAGCTGCTCTGTTCTACGACTTTAAGGTCACGTGCGCTGGCAATCTGACGAACTTCAAGGCTGACCTGACCCGACTCGCTGCTCTGATTGCGAACCCAGTGATGGAGAAATTCGTGGATGCTGTGAGATTGTACGTCGAGCTCGCTTTGACTTGTCTGTTGTTAAGGTAAACTGAGCTGTTGATGATGACTTGCTGTTCATTAGGATCCACCATCCAGAGTTGCGGTTGAAAGAAGGGCTGCGTGAGATCGCGAGATACCTGGACGAGTCAAAGCAGTCAGCAGCGAATGAGTTTGCTCAAAACCTCTGGAACGACTGCTTTTCAGTGGAGAAAACACGTTTGGGCAGTCAGATCGGCAGGTACAATCGAGAATGGGCCACAAAAAACAAGCCACACATGGAGAAGATCCTGGGCAAGAACGGGAAAACCCTCACACCAAAGTCCGTGGCGGCCGCGAGAGAGTGGATCGCAAACAACTTCTCGGTTGTACCCGGGAAGCATGGCATAACCAAGGACATGAAGTCGCGCCTCGTGGATTTCGCCGAGTGGCTCGACGAGTTTGACCACACCAAGTCTCGCCTTGAGCTTCCAGGACAATACGGAACATGTACGTTGAGTGTGGTGGCCATGAAAAGTATGTTCACTTTTCCTACAGTCAACCAACATTTTGTGTGTGTGTGCTTTGGATGGCTACAGATTGGGGCAAGCCGGATCCTGCTAGCCACGTCCAGATCCTGAGTTTCAGCTCGATGCTCGGTGTTCTTGCATCCAAGCAGCTCCCAAAGCAGATCACGATGCACTGTAGCGACGAGAAGGACTACACGTTTCTGGTGAAAGGCGGCGAAGACTTGCGTCTCGATCAGCGCATCGAGCAGCTATTTGACGTGATGAACCAGATTCTCCACGCGGATCCGCGGTGCCGAGACCGCGACTTGGTCACGAAGACCTACAAGGTGATCCCGATGACCCAGGAGATCGGCATCATCGAGTGGCTGCACGACACGTCCACACTGAAGAGTATGATTGAGAACCGCCTGCAGAAAGACGACCGATGTGTGGATCTCGTGAGCAACAAGCGACAGAAGCTGCAGCTGTTCAACACGACCGCGGCGAAGAGCTACGAGACGTTCCTGCTGAGGCAGCGAGGCACGAGTTTCTGCGCCAAGGTCATTGCGCCGCAAAGCGTCGACGTCAAGACGAGTTTTGAAAGTGTCCAGTCGTTGATCCCAAGAGACTTGCTGCGCCGCCAACTGTTTGACATCAGTGCGAGCTTCGAGTCGTTCCTGTCGGTGCGTGACGAGTTCGCCAAGTCGCTCGCCGTTTTCAGCGCGTGCTCGTACATCTTGGGCATCGGCGATCGCCACCTGGACAACTTTCTGCTCGACTTGCGCACTGGCGCTGTGATCGGCATCGACTTTGGTGTGAGCTTTGGCGCCGGCGCGAGCGTGCTGCCCGTTCCCGAGCTGATCCCGTTCCGGTACACTCGCCAGATGGAGTTTGTCTTCCAGCCGTACGACGGCTCGAATCTGCTGGCGCAGGACATGCAGGCTGTCTTTGGCGCTTTACGCGACAAGAAACAGGTGATCGAGAGCGTCATGAACGTGTTCCTGCACGAGCCGCTGCTCGACTGGCAAAAGTCCACGATGACGCACCAAAAAGAGATCTTTGCCGCAAGCGCAAGTGATGACAACAAGGCAACGCTCGATGACGCTAGTGAATCGTCGTCAATGGATGTAGACGAAGGACAAGAGACGACGCGGAAGCCAAAGGCCAATGCGCGCGGGTCCATGAGCAGCGCCTCAGTTGAGGCCAAGACAACTGTGACCGCGTGGCTTCCGGACGTGAAGATCGCGATCGCGAGACGCAAACTCGAGGGTTTTTCGCCGCGCATGCTGCTGAAAGAGGAGCTCGCGCAGAACCCGCATCTAGGCGCCACGCTGAAAAAGTTCCACATGCTCGTGGACTCGGTGGGTGACTCGAGCAGCGATAGGCAGAGCGTGGCGCTCAGTCCGCTCGCGCAATCTGAGGAGCTCCTGGCGCTCGCGACGTCCCCCGATCTGTTGGGACGTACCTATCACGGATGGATGCCGTGGCTGTAATCGATTTTCGAGAAGTGGTTGGCAGACAGGCAGGCGATGGCGTGAAGCTCTTCGCTTGCATGCAGCCGATGGATGTGCGGAAGATAGTTGCTGCGTGTTCCGTCGTCTCAATCAGATATCCGTCGTGTTGCTCCCTCCCCCCACCACACATCAGCTCAGGTTGCTGCAAATGAACACGCTCGCGCACGACAGGTCACGGCAAAGCGCAGACAAGCAACCTGGCAAGCAAGTTGTGCTTTGTATCCGAGGACGCCGTATAGCGCAAGCCAGGCGAGCGCGTGGCATCTGAGGCTGCGAGGCTGTGAGACTGGACCACCAGCATTTTTGCTGCGGGCGGATGGCTGGTGTCGTGACATCATGTGACGTTGCGGATCGAGCTGCGCAGGATACATTCGATTCTTTCATACTGAAATCAAGCTAACATTCTAAAAGCAGACAAGATTCGCAAGCGAGTGGACGGATCCGCTCGCTGCGTCCACCATTTGTTGTCCCACTCTCTTTGCCATGCGCGAGGGGGAAAAAACGTGCAACGCTTATGCGCTGACTGGCCCGAGGCACGTGGCTCGAATCCAAAGGACGCGAGTCGGTCCGCCCATTGGATGGGTGCACGACCCGAAACTGTCAGAAAAATGTGACAAGAGACGATCCGTTCGCTCGACGGAGCTTTGTTTGGAACATGCGACAGGGCGCGCAATTCGGACGAAACACTCAAGCACAAAACAAACAAGCGAGATCTTGCGTGACTTGCTTGTGCTAACAAAGCAAGCAAACGAGCTTGCTTACTTGCTTGCATACGGGTCTTCTTCCCAATCGATCTCTGGAACACAAGTGCGGGCGGGGCTTCCTTTCCACGTGTGTTCCAGGGATTGGCAAGCCACACGTTTGCACATCGTCTAGCTGGTTGGAGGGCTGGGCAAGTCGTTTGTTTTGTTGCACGCGGCATCCTTTTCACTTCGTCAGTCGGACGTGTGGCCCGATGAGTGGCTTGTAGAGCGTGGCGAGCCGCGCCGGGATTGGATCGCCGGCACGCGTCCTGGAAGGAGGATAAAAGGAAGTGAAGACCAGCTCGAAGTGACTGACTGGACCAACAAACTGATGAGCTTCAACCGTGCGGGAGAGCGCACTGCAACGACCAGATGAGGAGATACTAGCGAGTGTCCATGGGCCGCATCGCCATGCGCGCCCGCAAGAAGCGGTTGGGCATGGCAACTGCAGATCTTGCTCGTGGGTCGTGGTGGGCACAGACAACCATTTCGCGATTTGGTCGTTGTTGGTCACAACAACAACAACAACAAGCACAAGCCCGTTTTCTGTCCCGTCCTCTATCCGCTCGCTCGCTCGTTCGCGTCCGCTCGCCCGTCCGTCCGCTGCCTCAAACCAAGGCGCACTCTCCCTTTCTCGGCTCATTCGTGAAACAGCAATTTGGGGATCAGCCGACGACTCACTCCCTGAAAAAGGCAACAGCGACCGCGAGTGCGCATCACGCGAGCAACACAGCTGCACGAGCCACGGCAGAGACAGCGATCCGCAACCAGCCACAACCGAAAGATCTTAGCGGGACGCAGCCAGTCAGTCTCGCTTCTGCCGTGAACAAGCAAGCAGCCCTAGCCGCTTGCCGTCCGCAGCGCCAGACCCAACCAAGAACGCGTTGGATATCCGCAGCCACATCCGCGCGTCCGTCCGTGAAACCGCGCGCGTGACCACATCCGTCGCAGCCTCCTCCTGCTAAAGCAGTACATCCGCATCCCCAGCACACACACACACAGCCATGGAAATGGTCGCGCCATCCAGAAAGAAGAAGACGCAGTTCGACAAAAGCGTGTCCGTCGGCGAGGCCACACCGCTCTTCTCCCACGACAGCAGCAACACCAGCAGCAATGCGTATGTGGACCACGAAGCGCCGCTCGTCATGCACCAGCGCACGCCGCTCAAGCAGGCACCCGCGTGGCAGTTCTGGAGCACGCTCTCGACTACGCACCGCTTCTACTTGCTGCTGCTCATGAGCTGCATCCCGTTCGGCGGCCACTTTGTCAAGGTACGCAAACGCACAAACAGCACTACCATATGTCACAACTCTCTGTAGGTTTCTTGATAGTAAGAGCGCTGACCGTATTGTATCTGGTATGTGATACCTTTGTACACGTACAGAACGGCATGTCGTCGCTTGAGCAGCTCATGCTGGACGACCCGACGTTCCCGATCACGAACACGATGTACGGCGCGCTCATCTCGGCCGTGTCCGTACCCAACATGTTCCTGCCGCTCTTCGGCGGGCGGCTGCTGGACAAGAGCGGCCACAAGTCAATCATCTTCTTCCTCGTCTGGATCTGCGTGGGGCAGGCGATCTTTGCGATTGGCATGGAGCTCAAGCTCTTCTGGCTCGCGCTCTTTGGCCGCGTCTTCTTCGGCGTGGGTGAGGGCTCCGTCGTCGTGGGGGCGCGCGTGTTCATCGCCTACTGGTTTCGCAACCGTGAGCTCACGTTCGCCATGGGCGTAGGTGTGGCCGTCACGAACGTGTCCAAGATGCTGGCCAAGGCTACAGTGGCGCCCGTGGCTCTCCATTTCGGCGGCTACGTGCAGGCGCTCTGGTACGGTGCCTTTATCTGTCTGATGTCCGTGGTTGTGGGCGTGATCGTGTGTCGCTACACGACGCTGCTCAAGCGTGTGGTCAAGGAGCGCGTCGAGTCGGACGAGCCACTGGACCCGGAGCTCTACTGGCTTAAGGAGTACGCGGACCAGAAGCGCCGCAAGAAGATCGCGAAGGCCAGACTGCGCCATGTTGGCGAGACCAAGGAGGTCTCGTGCGAGAGTGTGCAACAGTTCTCGCGCATGTTCTGGACCATCGCGATCCTGCACGTGATGTTCATTAACGTCTTCCACTTGTTCCAGAACGTGAGCAGCAGCTTTCTCTACCAGCGCTACGGCTACTCGATCGTGAAATCCGGCATCGTGAGCAGCATCTCGCACTCGTGCGTGGTCTTCGCACCCTTCATCGGGCTCTTCATCGACCAGTTCGGCGGCCGCATGTTTCTCATCATCGCGTCGTCGCTCCTCTCGGTCCTCGCCTACGCGCTTATGATCTTCACGGAGACGGACCCGGTTGTGTCCATGGTGCTCATCTCTATTTGCCTCTCGTTCACGCCCACGATCCTCATTGCGGCCGTGGCCAAGTCCGTGGGCCGCAAGAGCTTCGGCGCGGCCTTTGGGATCATCGAGATCACGGACGCTATTGGCGCATCCGTGGGCAACATCATTATCGGGTACCTGCGCGACAAGACGGGCAGCTACGACGCCGACATGCTGTTGCTGCTGGGTATGGCCGTGGTCACGTTCCTGCTGAGTGTTATGCTTATCTTTGAGGACCGCAAGAGCGGCTGGGCGCTCAGCGCACCGAGCACCAAGTCGCGCGCTCTCTCGATGGACGACGACGACCCGCCGCGCAGCAACTCGGAGCTCTTCCGCGCGCGGTATCGTGACGCCGGCGCGTCCTCGGAGAGCAGCCCCGAGCACCAGCAGCGGAAACCCATTGGCAGTCGGGACTTTGATGACGAGACCCAGGCACTCAACCAGAGGCCCACGAGCTATTCGGGCACGGACAACCGGGTCTAGAGAACGAATGGGTAATGGTCCTGGTGAAGTATGCGGACGGGTGTACAGTGTATTTAGTGATCGAATCGTATCCAATAAAATGATGAATCCTTTTCGACAGCAGTGTGGCTCTGTGGTCGAGCGAAGGACGAGGAGATTAGCTGCTAGCTGGAGTGGGCCGCCAATCATGGCCCAATCCACGCCATGACGGCCCGTCATGACCAGCACGAGCTTCTTGCGCATGGCGCCCGCGGGCGAGTATGCCGGCAGGTGCAGCCGCGCACTGTGGTTATCGCTGGACGAAGCCACGACGATCGGGTAGCACGTGTCCGGGTGGTGATGGCTCTGCTGCTGTTGGCCGCCACTGTCGAGGGTGAATGGGTCGCTGCTGATCTCCAGCACGAAGCTGGAAAGCGTCGTGGCGTCGTGGTAGCTCATTGCC
>JAASGO010000376.1:0-26275 GCA_023334245.1 Globisporangium cederbergense
CAAGGATCTTCAGGTGCGCCTTGGTCCCGGGCTTCGATTTCTAACCGACCGAACAGAAAGTGAGAAGTCAGCGTGGTCCTCCGGCAACAAGATCCCAGAGCTGCGCCGCGTGGCAGTTGATGTGCGGCTTTCTCCTCGGGTGATGCACAAGAAGCTCTTCATCGTAGACGACGAAACGATGGTCACGGGTGCGTATATGATCTTGTGTTGGGTCTGCTGAGTGTGGAGTCTTGTTTGTAATTATGCACTTGTTGTATTACGCAGAGTCACTCAACTGGAGTGGCAAAGGGTGCTCAGGAAATGAGGAGGAGGTTTACGTGTTCGAAAGCGTCGAGACTCGGCTCGTGCACGACGGTTAACGATTCGAAGGGCTTGGCGAGAGTTTGACACCATGCCAGAGTTGATCCTGGGCCAGCCTGTGAACAACCGGTGTACGATCTCGCGGATTCGTGACCCAGTGCCTCGATTCGCGCGAGTGCGTGCTGCTACCGCCTTCGTCGTGCGGGCTGATCCCGACTCGCATGCAGTTGCAGCAGCTCACATGCAGGCTGCTGCGCAGGTTGTTGCCCTTCAAGTTGGTCGATCCATCTCACATACCAACAACCCAAGCAAGATCAAAGTTGCTGGGCTTCCCGTGTTCATTGCTACCGAAAGCGTGCGTTATGAGCAAACGCATCCGTCTCGAACTTGTTGGTGTGTCTGATACAGAAGATCGTGATCTTTTCGAGTTTGCAGTTGCTGTCTGACGGGTCGTCCAAGACGTTCACTTGGAGTTTGTATGAATGCTTCCTCTTCCAGTCAGCACAAGTGAAGTGCACTACAGTGCGCCATCACCATAAGTACGGTACTTTATTTGAGTGCTTGGCTTGCGAATAATGAGCCGTGCGCTCACAAAGCAAAACAAAACCAACGGCCACAAATCCGATGTACACCCAAACTCCGCAACATTTGCCAAAAGGCAGATACTACGTACGAGAGGCACTTGCACCTTCAAGCCCGACTGGATCTCGACGCTGCTGAACACGCCTCTGATTACGCTTGGAGCCTCTCGTTCGTGCAGTTGCGAAGCACACGAGCGCAACCACAGGAGGTTGTTTACTTTTGTTCACTTGCGGTCATTATGAGGACGGGGAGACATGGACCACCAAAACCGAAATGTTGGACGCAGATGCGGACGAATGGATGGATGCTCGAGCGGACGCTGCCGCGGCTTTCTTTGCTGTGTGACGTAGTGGTGGTGTCATCCAGGGTTGGACCTGGAGCAGGAGCTGGGTTTTCGGCATATCTTGAAATGGTTCATGTTCAAGTAATAAGCTCTATTCCGGGACGTTCGGGACCACCGGTACGCTTTGACCATCACTCACACACTTCCTACTACACTAATTTGCTGTTACGCATTCGCCAAGCAAACACTGTGTGCGGCTGTCAAGCAACCAGACCACCAGCATCAAAATGCTGCTCAAGACCGCGCTGGCGACGCTCAATGCGCCGGCGATGGCACAGCAGCGGCTACGCGCCCTCAGTGCGCTCGTAGCTGAGCTGCCATTGATGGCAGTGTACACGCAGCAGCAGCAGCAACGGGCGTTCTCCCGGCAGCAGCCGCGCACGGAAAAAAAGCAAAACCAGCAACAGAAGACCGTGCCTCCCAAGCAGAGGACGGCGATTGCCCCACGCCGCCGCACCAATGGCAAGATGGACCTTTACTTCCAGCGCAACAGTGAACAGAAAGAGCACCGCGAGCGGTTCCAGCAGCAGAGCGCGCGTGCGCAGCGCTGGATGGAGTTCCGCGCGGCCGCGGGCGACTTCTCCGCGATCCTCAAAAGCGTCGCGGACTGCTACGAGCCGCTCTTCCGCACGCATCCGGCGCTTGCGGGGCTCACGTGTCCTCTGAATGAGCTGGTGGCGAAGACAACAGCGGTTGATACGGAAGAGTATGACCATGAAGACGATGATGAAGAGATCGAATCGGCTCGTGGGGAACGCCATGCCGGCCCCCGCCAAGTGCTGCCGCGGTACCAGGAGGGCCGCACGAAGATGATGGAGCAGCTCGCACTCGAGTTCCTCTTCAAAGGTGGTGAGAACGAGCTCGCGGTCACCGTGTACGAGAACCGGCGGTTCGTGAGCGAAGCGATCGCTAAGAGCGGCCTTGCGCAGAACGACCGTGAGCGCCGCATGCCCCATGAGCACTATCGGTCGTTCTTCTCCATGGCCACGGGCGCCTACGCCGCGCTCAACAAGCACGAACAGGTCGTGCACGTGTACGAAGAGCTCATGAACTCGAAGAAGCTCTGGCCGACCGTGGCCATGAATGTCAACTACGTGCGCGCGCTCGCCGTGCTGCGCAGGTACGAGGACGTCGAGCGCGCCTACAGACAGATCAGCGCGACCGACGGCTTCCAGAACGTCTTCTTCTACCGCTGCATGCTCTTTTACGTCGGTGCTTCGGGGAACACGAGTGTGCTGCAAGATGTGCGCGTCAAGATGCACGAGCTGCGCTTTGAGCTGCGACCGATGGACTTTCTCCACTGCATGCGGGCGTATGACGAGTTCTACTACCACACTGGCACATCGATAGCAGGTGACAATGACCAGCAGCAAGTGCCAGCGATGCCAACGTCCTATGTGGGCTACCTAGCGTTGATGAACGATAACGAGGATAGCCAGGATAAGGCTACAGCTGCTCGTGCTCAAGAAGGCGCTCGGAATGCCCTGGCGATCTTCGACGAGCTCCTGCAACGCAATGTGGACACCAACAAGAACAAATTGGCGCTCATTCCAGGAGACCTCAGCAAGCCGCTGTACCCTCGCGTCCTGACTGCGGCGATCAAGCTCGGCGACTATGACAAAGTGGCGTCGATCGTGGCCATTCGACGCCAGCGGGGCAACCCGCCCTTCTGTGAAGACGCTCTCCCGCTCGCAGTGACGGGTCTACTGCTGGGAGATCGACCCGAGGACGCCTGGCGCCTCGTCCAGGAAGAGTACGAGCATGCGAGTCCGCGGCCGCGCGTGCACACAGCCATCGTGGGCAACCTGCTGGGCTACTTAACTCTCAAGCAGCAGCACAACTTCCTGATCCTCAAGATCTTGGACGATCTCAAGCGACGCGCTGCAGCTTTCTCTGGGACTGTGCCGAATCTCCACGTGCGCGCTGTGATCGACACGCTGTGCGCTGATCGAGAGACGCTTGACGACGAGCAGCTCTACGAGATCGTTGCGAAACACAATGCCGTTTTTAAGGTGACCAACCAGCCGTTCTGGTTCGCCAACTTTCTTACGAGCTGCCTCGAGCACCGGCGCTTCGAGGCTGCGAAGAGCGCGTTCCAGGCTCGCAGTGAACAGGAAATCCCGACGATCCCCGTGGCGCTCGCGATCTCGCTGATGCAGAACTACGCGGACATGGGCGACTTTGAGTTTGTGTATCGTCTCTTCACAGCTGTGAAGCTCTGTACGAAGGCTGACCGGTGCGAGGTGTGCTTTTTGGCGATTCGCGCGTGCGCCCAGGTCGAGTGGCTCGGAGAAGACGCGATGTGCGAGATCTATGAGACTCACCTCAAGCATTTGGGACAGGATTTGGAGATCCCAGACGACATCAAGACGATGCTAAAGCTTTGAGTCAGTCCAAGAGCTCAGGACTGAATTGAATACTGAGCCATGGTAGCCATAAGGGACTTTATAGAGAGAAGTCAAATTGGGAATTCATCCGTATGAACAACACAAGTGAACGAAGAGCCATTTTCGCGATACGACCGGTGCTGCATTTGAGAGTTCTGGATACTACTGACGGGGCGTCTAAGGTGCTGCGCTGTTGGTATGGGAGGTGAGTTATCAGTGTGATCGTTGTGGTGCTGGTGCAGTCAACTCAACTTCTCATCTTATGACAGAAGCCAAACGTAAGGTGAGTTTATAGATGAATGGATATTTTTAGGCGATACTCCTTGATCGCCACTGGCCGTTCTTCATCGTTGCGCTGCCTCACTCCTCGTCGTGTCCGACCTGCGCAGCCACCTCAGTAGAAGATCAACAGACAGCGATGCCAATAGTGACTCAAGAAGCGCTAGACCGTGCGACTCGACTCGTGTTCCAGCCGCTGTCGCTGCTGCTGAGCTTCGGACTCTTCCAGTTCGTGGTCGTGGCGTTCTACCGCCGCCGACGGCAAATTCGTGTCGTACTGTTGACCGCCAGCGCGTTCGTGGGTTTTACAGCGCTCATCCCACTTGCACATCCGAGTCTCGAGCTGCTGCGCAGCCTGAATTCGGTTTCGGAGACGTGTACGACGCTGACGTTCCTAGTACAAATCGTGATCGTCGGACGCGACAGCAGTAAGAAGACAAAGGACAGGCTCAACAGAATCCGATTCATTAGGCAGCTCACGGGCATCGCTGAGGCCTTAACTGCAATCCAACTCGGTGTCGTGGCGCTCGAGGCTTTCCAAGTGTTCCTAGGTTCAGAAACTGTCGGGTTTCTTGTCTCAAGACAAGCCAGCCTAGTCGCTCAAGCAGCTGTACTCGCGTTCATCACGTTTTTCCGGTTCTACTACGTCAGCGCGGTTGTCGGTGTGCGAGCGGTTCTCAGTCTCAAGCGGGCAGAGCTGGTGGCGTACTCGCTGTTGGTCACCCACGCATGTCCGTTCGTGGCGCTTGAGAACGCGACTCGCGTCTCGTGGGAGTTCACAAGGGGGCTCTATCTGCGCATGCTCATCGTCTTCTGTCTTTGGCTGACGCTTAACTGCTCGATCCGACCGAGAAAGAGTGGGAAAGTGCAGTGCAAGCAGCCCAAGAAGAGCTGCAATGCGGAGTCGTGCAAGTCCACGTACGACCGCTTCCAAGCGAGCCAGAGTCGCAATCCCGACAAAGACAACGAGGAGAATGCAAGCAACCTGGGACTGAGATCTGCCGCAATCCTGCCGTTTGCAGCAGCCACATCTCTTTGTGGTGAGCGCGAGCACGAGCGCCACGCCTCACACACCACAGGCTCCAGGTTGAGAAAGTGCAATTCTTGAATACTCAAGTCCAGTCCTTGGCGACGAGAGAAAGACGCCGCGAAGCTCGATTTCTTATTCGTGATTGGAGCCAGCACTGTACGGCGAGTGACATCGTGCGCTGGCCTTGGATGCCTTCATCCCTGAATCTCCTCGCAAGCCCACAGAAGCCCCAAAGCCCCAACCAAGCCCCAAGCTCAGACGAAGACGAAGACCTCTGTCAACACTCCCACCCACTCTTCAGCACCAACAAGAGCAAACGGAGATGGCCACGTTCGGCCCGCGCGCGCTCGGCTTGCTGCTAGTGCTGGCCTTGTGCTTTGCAACCTGGACCACTGGAGCGAGCAGCCATGCAGCGCTCAGTGGGAATGAGAACGACGCTCAGCGTACGCCATATCAGCTCCGCGTAAAGCCCAACGACACTCTCACCAAGCTCGGTCCTCTAGAACGCGATTCGCTCAAGAACGACCACCGCCAGCTCTTTCTCATCACGTCGATCATCTCGAACCTCTTTGGCCTGGAGGACAAGAAGAAGTCAGACGCGGGCTCGTCCTCCAGTGCGGGCAGTACGATTCCGACCCCGACGCCGACTTCAGCACCAACCCCAGCAACGCCAAAGCCGAATGCCACGTTGTCACCAACTGCAAAGTCGAACGCGACTGCGAAGCCAACGCGAGACCCGCTTGGCAAGATCTCGTGGTGAGTAGTTGCGATGCTGACCAACCTCCTCCGTTAGAGCAGAGAGAACGAAAACAAAAGCTGACCTCGAGTTCCCGTAAGATTGCGTGCAGTATCATCCAGATAACAAGACTCATTTGTACCACCACAACCGACGTGCTCGCTCTTGCCCAGACGTTCTCTGCTGTGCCCTTCAGGCTGTTTATCCCCTTCCCCAGCTCTGTTGAGATATTGTTGATGGTTATCTCCCCTTTCTTCACCCAAGACGTTTCGCACTAGCGCATTTACTACACACGAACTCAAGCTCTGGCGGTAAGGGAGCAGAGTCAGCCACATTTTGCAACCATGCGTCGGATGTCTTATGTCTTGGTCTGTATCGCTCGCTCAGATGGCTCTCTGGCGTCTTATTACGCGGCCCTGTTCGCTTTGTAACCCCTGATGCCTAAAGATTAAAGTTATTACGCGTTTCATTGAAAATGTCCACCCCTCGAATGGCTATGCGTGATTTTTTTTGATTTGTAATGAATCCAATCAGCGTTGTTGAAATCTCTCTTGCTTTTAATATTGGTTTCATTTCAAATGTCATCATGCAAAATATACCCTATATCATGAAGTCGCCTCAAGAACGGCAGGTCTGTACCCGAATGCGGCTCAGGGATTCACTCTCCGTCAGACCTCTCTTGCTCTAGATGTCTGCAAACAAATCATTCGACGCTGGCTATCGGAAGGATGTCTGGCACCAAGACCTCTAGACCGAACCCACTAGCGCAAGCTCACCACTGATCAAACGGACGCGTTAGTGGGCTTTTTTTCGTACACATAACACGAGCACGTTGGTTGATTGCGTCCAATATGTCCAGAGCGCGTTTGGGGTGAACGTGTCTAGGTCAACCGTCTGGCGTACACTCTTTCGAAAGGACTTCACATTCAAGCGGGCAACGACGTTCTTCCAGGAAGCCAACCGCGAACGTCAGAAGGTCTTTCTGGACAACATCCCACCACACATCACTGATGACTGGATTGCTCTGGACGAGGCTGCGTTTTTTCTCAACCACTCTCGACAGTTTGCATGGGGTAGGCGAGGAGATCGTGCAGTAGTAAGCCGTCCTGGCGCTCGTAAAGGCTTTCACTCTCTATTGCTTGCGATTTCTCCCACGGGTGTAATGAAATGGCAGATGTACATAGGTGGGGTGGACGCGGTTAGGTTCCAGGTGTTTCTTGCTGCCCTTCCAACTCACAAAAGACTTCTCCTGGACAACGTTCGCACGCATCACGCTACACACGTCCTTGCTCGCCAAAACCTTCCAACCGTTTCTCAAACCGCGAACGCGAAACACATCCAACTTGAGTATCTGCCTCCGTACTCTCCTCGCTACAACTCGACCGAGTACTGTTTTAACGCGATCCACACGAGCGTTAACGCCCAGCGTCCGCGAACCACGACGGATCTCCGAGCAACCCTAGCCCGTGCGATCGCTCTCTTAACCCCTAACATATGTCGGAGAATGCTTCACTTCGCCCTACAATGATGAAGTACGAGAACTCGGGACAGGAACCAATCAAAATCCGGAGAAAGTTTTTTCGCGTTCTCTCTGGTCATTCCACAAAACGCAATGAGGGTCATCAAGCACGCTCGTCCTCCCGACTGGGAGATCGTCCCTGAGTCCGATCGCAGAAGATCTTGTGATGAGTCCGGTCCTGCAGTTCCCATCAGCACCCGTGAACCAATCATCCCTGCTATCTTGGAGGAGGACGACCTAGTTGAAGACATCCAGAAGATGACTGTCCGCCCCAAGCCTGTCAAGCGTGTGACGGCCAGGAAGAACGCCGTTGCGAAGAAAACCAAGAAGGTGGCTGTCAAGACCTCCCAACAACAAGTTCGTGTTGGGAAGGGGTCTGCCGCCCGCAAGAAATCTCTCGGTACCGTACTGGAGAATGCGTTCAAGAAAGACAAGCGGTTCTGCGTTATCACGTGTCATCTCAAGACCGTCTGCCCGGATCCCGACCTCCGTCAATAGATCCACGACTGCATTCAATGGATGAAACAGATCCAGATGGAGTCCTGGCACCTTGTGAACCTCCATACCCTAAGGTGTTTGGATGAAGGCATCCAACTTCCGTCGTACGATGCGACGTTCTTCGACCTTTGTTGCGCTGGCGTATCAAGCACAACGCATTTTCACAACATTGAGCGCAAGAATCCAGCATTGTGGGAGACTATCAAGATCTACCGCGCGGAAAGGTCGGCAACAGTCTTGAAGGAGATCAAAAATCAAGTCGGACTTCCTCAGATGAAGTATGAACTCAGACAACAGATGGTCGTGAACGCTGAGGTGATGCTCCGGGAACACTTTCGGCGCCGACTTCGCGCGTACGTGAAAGTAGTCTACCCGAACTCCAAGGAGAATGACGCGATTTGTGGTTGCTATAACGCGAAACCGACAGAGCTTGAGGAAGTCCGAGAAGTGCGAGCGTTGCTCACTCCGAACGGTGTGAGTTGGTGCGAGGAGTGGATTCCATGGCCAAACCGTATCACGGACAAGACCAAGATCAAGTTCTACATCCGTCTCCTTTGTAATTTTCAACGGGCGGTGGAAGACCACATTGGTGTGAACCCCGGAAGAAGTACAAAGGGTGTGCGGGCGTTTTCACTGTTCCCGGTCACAACCAGTTTCACTGCGTCATACATCAAGATCAACGCGACGACGTTAGCCGGTCTGTGTTCTCGCGCGAACAAGAGAGATCCCGAGACCGCTGGTGACTGCTCCATCATGAAATGGTGGGGAGTCGACCACATCAAGACCATTTCCAATGCGTTCGCCGCGGAGAAGTGGACGGTGATGAGGAAGGCTTTTGCAGTCGATGCCTTCGAGACCTTGAGACCTGACACCAACGTTTCCAAGGCAGACTTCCGACGTATGACTGTCGAGGAAAAGTATGCCCACGCGAGTCACTTGTTCGCGAACCAAGTGACAACGGACGAGTACGGCGCGAGCGTTCTATTGTTCCGACCGAAGAACGAGCTCGATGAGGCGGAGCAGCAGTCCGGAAGGCTTGTTCCCTTGGGATACCGCCCAGAGATCGTAATCGGTCTGGATCCAGGCATGCGTTCAGTATGTACCGCCGTGCGTGAGCACTTTGACCCATCAAAAATCAAGCGAGTTCGTCGGCGTTCACGGAGGAAGAAACGACGACGAAAGAAGTCATGGATTCGGCGGTACGATGGTCCCAAACACAAGAATGGTCGAGTTATCGTTGAAGTGCACGCGAAGGAGTACCGACATCTGGCTGGATTCAGAAAACGACGGGCGTGGGAAGAAGGGCTGAAGAACTCCAACCCCAAGTACGGGACCGTGATCCACGGGATGCCTTCGTTCAAGACCTCGAGGTACAAGGTTTATCTGGACCGTCTGCAGTACTTCTGGAACCACGCGGGGTTTCTGTTGGAGTTCTGCTGGTGGAAGCCGTTCCTGAAGTGGAAGTTCTTCAACAAGCGCGAGTCTCGCGTTGCGATGGACGCACTGGTAGCGCGTATTGTTCCAGACCCCAGCAGGCAGACATGCATTGCGTACGGGAATTGGAGCAGAGGGAATGGGATCAAAGGACATGCCTCCAGTCCAGTCAAGGGTTTATGGCAGGCGTTGACAAAGCGCGCAAAGGTGGTCATCCTGGATGAGTTCAAGACGAGCAAGCTCTGCTCGACGTGCCACCACGAACTCTCGCCCGTGTCCTACCTCGTGGACCCCTATCTCGACAAGAGACGCAAGCGCACGGGCAGAGTGATCTCACGGTTTCATTCCACCGAAAGGAAGTTGGTCGAGTGTCACGCGGTACTGCGGCGCGACCAGAAGAAGTGTGAGGCCTTTCACTGGAACCGAGACGTGAACGCTGCCATCAACATCGTGAACCTGCTCAAGTTTGAGATCGAGCATGGTGGACGCATGCCAGCGTTCGCACGAGCACAAGACCGAAGAGACTGAAAAAATGTAGGCTATATAACCTCCTCGTGGAGACGAGAACCTCTCCATCCATGGTGATAGCGCGAGAAGATATCGAAGACTTCTTGCAGTAAGCTAGAGTCCTGGATATTATGGGGCAGCCAGTTTTTGGTAGGGTAACATTCTCACTGAAATCCGTAATATTACGTCGGCTGCCTCAGGAGCGCTGCCATTAATCAACTGACTAACGACCAAGCCAGCCAGCTTACTTATCATCTCGCTATACCCAAGTCAAGCCCCTCCGCTTCACGAAACCAGAGTTACCAAGGTCCAAGGCCTCAAGAGCTGACTGGCACAGCTATGGTGACGATTGTGGGAAGCGAGATGTACCACGTATCGCAGCTCGTATTCCTGCCGCTGGTCCTCCTGCTGAGCTTCGGACTCTGCCAGTACATCGCGCTCACGTACTGCAACCGGCGCAGGGAGCAGCGCGGAATATTGCTACTGGAGACAGTGTTCCTAGGATTCGCGTGTCTCGTACCGCTGACGCACCCGAAGGAGAAGGTCGTGCACCACTTGAACGATACCTTGGAGGCCTGCTGCAGGTCATGATTATCGAGCGCGAGAGCAGTCGGAAGGTCAAGATCAAGTCGATCCACCACATGACTGTGGGCGCCGAGATGCTCATCGTGACCGAGCTCGTGGTGATCTTGCTGGACCTCGTCAAGGTCTTCCAGTCGAGCGTCGCGAAGACCATGTCCAAGGAGATGAGCCAGACAATTGAGGACGCGCCGCTCATGTTCATCGTCGTATTTCGGTACTATTACCTGGGGCTCATCAAGGGCTTCAAGAACCTGCTCAAGAGCAAGAAGAAGGGGCCCCTGGTCTACTTCCTCTTCCTGACGCTCGTAGACTCGTCAAACGTGAGCTGGAAGTTCGTGCAAGGTGTCTATCACTGTCTGCTCGTCTTCTGACGCATCTGGTCGACCGTCAAGGACAAGATCAGGCACGGCAGCATCGGGAGTCTCATGACCACCGCCAGGTCTCAGCACGCGTCGCAGTGGGGCTCCCAGGCCAGTGCGCGTCAAAGCCCACGGCAGCGAATATCAGACTCTGTTGTTCTCGACCTCAAAGTCACGATGTTGCGCGAGTCGTCCGTCCTTTTCACTTCAGCGGCCATTGCGCTAGCGAAGAGCTCGGGGTCTCAACGCCAACGCCTTAGCTGCACCAAGGTATAATCCATGCTTCATATCAAGTTTGGTTTCTTATTGCAAACCTTGACTGTGTGAATGGTTCTCAACCTTCTCATGAGACGGTGACCATCGTGGTCTTTGGTGTGATCTGCCGCGTTGAAGGTGCAGAGTTCACTTTGCCTCCAGGCTCAGCTTCCCCGAGAGCATCCGACACGTCGAGAGCAGCTTGGACATCGAGAAGCCCTTGTCAAGCGGTGATGGCGAAGAAGTTGTTGAAGGTGCTTGGAGTTCGTTCTTGCTCGTAATCACACCCGGCTTCTCCGAAGTGGTCTTCGCTCAACCACCGCCAGTGTCACCCGTGCCACCGCGTCCACTACTCTTGCGCTTCTGGAGGCTCAGCTCCGGGCCTTCGGCTCCGACACACTGCTATTATAAATACTCTTTCCCGTTCCAAGGGGAAATCAGACACTGTTAAGTTACGATGCGTATCGTGCACCTCCTGCAAACCAAAGAGTAGCCTAGTCTGCTCTGGACTAGCTCACCACACACTAACCTAGACTAGCCTAGACTAACCTTGGACTAAAATCCATAAAGATCCTGGTGTCTATCGATCTCTTCAGTTAGCTTCGCTTGGACACGACTTGTGCACTCGCAGGCATGATGGTCGAGCGCACCGAACTGAACCTGAAGGACGGCGCGACCGCGGGTGTCCTAAAGATGCGCTGCGAGGTCGCGATCGACATCTCCTCGGGTCCGCGGCTCGCGTTCGTGTTGTTCATCTTGGAGAGGTTGCTCGAGTTCTTGCGGAACTTGTCCCTGATCGTGAGGCCGATACACATGGCGAGCGTGAGACGGTTCCAGAGCGCCTGGACGCTCTCCCAGGACACTCCCGAGTGGGCTTCCAGCAGCATGAACGGGTACTCGTGGGTCACGAAGAGCAGGTACATGAGCATCTCGAGCTTCCTGTGCTCGAGCACGTAGCACACACCGCGCGAGATGCCTAAGATGAGGAACCGGAAGCAGAAGATAAACCAAAGTCCGGCGTCTTCAAAGATGTTGTCGAGGCCGCTCATCACACCCATTTCGATATGTGGGAACGTGACTTCAAAGAGGTTCTGCGCCACAACGAAAATCCCGATGAGGAGGAGCAGTTCCGAAACGATCGTGAGGTACTTGATAGTCGGAATCTTGACCTTCTTGTTGATGTCGCGGCCGATCATCGTGATCTGGATCAGGAATGTGAGTACCGAGCACGTCTCGGAGATGTCGTTGAGGTGGCCTACGGCGACTTCATCCGGGTACGAGAACGGAATCAGCGCGATGAAGCCTCCGAACGCGCATGCGATGAGCAGCGCACCTCGGATCTCTCTACGGCGCTTGTAGTACATCGTCATGAGATACTGGAAGAGTGCGAAATTGATGAGCAACGTCACGGGCATGCAGAGCGACTTGCTAAAGATCTCCATGCTGGACTCGGAGATCGTCATCATGGCCACCGTTGAGCGGGAGTGTCGTCCTTGGAGGCTCTGACGCTTGAATGGAGTAGCTATGCACTAACGCTTGCTGGGTCCGTGGTCTCTCCTTCGTCCCTCCAGCTCGTGCTGCTTTGTCTTGAGCTCTATAGATGGCCTAAGTTTAGCTGTCTCGTGCACACTTTCCAAACGTAGCCATGGGATAGATAGTCCGTATACTGGGGTGGGGGTTCATGCTGACTGACTTGAAGGGGTTCAGAGTTTGTGTGAGTTGCCCACATGGGCTATTACTATGAGTTACGTTGCACCAATGACAACTTGTTATCAGAAGGGTCTTGTCTCTCCCTTCTACTGCTTGCTATCAGTGTGGGTAGCGGGCGATGCCATGCCACGCCATCCGCTAGCATTCATCCTGAGGAACCGAGAGTTTGCATTCTGTGTTCTTGTATACCCTTGAGACTTAAGCAGCTAGCTAGTCATTATGCCTTCTGTGGCACGACTGCGACTGCGATTGCCACACCAAGGCTCGGAACGACAGCTTGCTTAATAGTTCACCCACGGCTGCCTGGAGTCCGACTGGACGGACGCGGCAGTAGGCGCATCTACCGCTCAAGTCTTGGAGGACATTGAGGGACCCATGTTCGCGTTCGTTGTGTGTATCTTGCTGTCTAGTTTGCTCGAGTTGCTGCACAGCTTCTCCTAGATCGTGGATGTGACGCAGAGCGCGATTGTGAGCCGGTTGCAGAGCGCCTGAACGTCTTCCCAAGGCACGTTCGTGTTGGCCTCGAGAATCTGGAATGGGTACTCACGAGCCACGAAGAGTAGGTACATGACCACCTCCATCTTCTTGTACTCGAGCACGAAGCGGAAGCCCTTGGCCATGATGAGGATCGTGAACCGGAAGACGAGATGGACCATAGCCCGACGTCGCCCATGATGCTGTCGAGGCCGTCCATGGCGCCGACGCCGACGCCGATGCCTGGGAGCGCCACTTCAAAGAGGTTCTGCGCACAACGAACAGTTCAAAGAGCGCGAGCGTCTCGACCGTGTATGTAAGGTACCTGAGCGAGCGTCTTGATCTCGACTTTCTTGTTGATATCGCGGCCGATCATCGCGGTTTGGATCAATAATGTGAGCATCGAGCACGTCTCCGAGATGTCGTTGAGATGGGCAACCTTCATGTCGTCTGGGTACGAGAACGGGATCGACGCGACGACGCCACTGAAGGCGCAGAGGATCACGAGCGCGCCGCGGATCTCGCGCCTGCGCTTGTAGTAGATCATGAGCAGGTACTGGAAGTGTCACGGGCATGCAGAACGAGTGCGCTAACGTGTCGAACTCTTCTTGTGGGATCTTCATGGCAGCTTCAACAGACGAAAGACTAGGAGAACGATCGGCTTGGAGGAAAATTTGATAATGAACATGAAGTCGAATGATGATCACCGTCACGCCACCCGGGTGAGCAAACAGCGGGAACAATGTCTGAATCGCGCGCCTGAATTCGTGAGCAGCTATCTATCTATTTATTCCCATCGGTGATCGCATTCCGGAGATTTGGGCACGGAGTTGACCCGTAAACCTGTTCGCGCCTTGCTGTGAACCAATTTCGCTTTAGTTCAGCTTGCTCGCCTAAGATTAAAAGTTTCACCTTCCCATACATCCTTGGTTCGCTTTTCAAATCTGCCTAGCGACGTCTGTACGTCGAGAGATCGCATTCGCGAGACTGACTATTCTTCAAGACTGAAGGTCTTCACTGTTTTTCTTAGGAAGTATCGGGTCAATTGGTTATTGGATATGCGAATCTAACTGTCGAAGTAAGCTACGTCTTGGTTGGCACGATGGTCGACATGCTCGGACCGTGTATCATGGCGCGTTTCGTGAGGTTCACGAACGTTGGCGTGCGCGAACCGAATACGGCGTCCTTGTTGGAGACAAACGACTTCCTCGAGACCTCAACGTTGGACGGCACCATGCTCTTCTGCATCGCGCCCTTGGTCACTTTGCTCGAGCTGCTACGCAGCTTCTCTTGAACTGTGTGCAGCAGACAGAACGCCATCGTGAGGCGGTGCCAGAGCGCCTGCTGCTGTTCCCAAGAGAGCCCCGTGCGCCGGTTGAGGAGCGTGAACGGGTACTCGTGAGTCACGAACAGCAAATACATGGCGATCTCGGCCTTCTTCGTTCGCAGCATGACCTTGAAGCCCTTAGAGATCGTGATGAAGTAGAACCGGAAGCCGAAGATGAACCAGAGCGAGACTTCCTCGAGCACGTTGCTCAGCGGGTCGAAGAAGTCGAGTTTCGAGTTCGGGAACGGCAACTCAATCAGGTCCTTGACCGACACGAAGATCGAGACGAAGATGAGCAGCTCGGACACGTACGTGAGCACCTTGAGCGATCGGATGCGCATCTTCTTGTTGATATCCCTCCCGATCATCGTGATCTGCACGAGGAAGGTTATAACCGAGAGCGTCTCGGAGATGTCGTTCAGGTTGTTTACGATCGTGTCGCTTTCGTACGCGAAGGGAATGAGGCTCGCGAACGCGCCAAATCCGCACGCGAGCAGCAAGAAGCCGTAGAACTCTCTCCGGCGCTTGTAGTACATCGTGAACAGGTACTGGAACACAGAGAAGCTGATGAGCAGCGCCAGTGGCATGCACAGCACGCGGCCATAAAAGTCGATCTTCATTTGCTCAACCGCCATCGCCTGGTGCGCCTATGACGACTGGTGAAGCGACAACGTGAGTTGAGAGTCACTAGTGGCGCGACGAATGCTTGAATGAAGGCTCTGATGACCCACTCAGTGTGTGAGTGGAGGTGATAGAGGAAGAGAACGAGCAAGTGGTCCAGAGATAGACTGATCACCAGGCTGTGTGTGTGCAACCTCTGACGAGACGAAACGCGGGCGCTATTTTTGCACCTCTTACCGCTGTTCTGCTCTACAGAGGGCATGAGACAGCAGCCCCCTCTCAGTTCTGCGGCAAGCAACAGGGGCCACGTGGTTAGGTCATCATGTGTGGTGCTGTTTCTGCAGGCCTTGCTACGTCTCATGCAGACAAGCCCACATTGATCGTCGAGGCCGTTCCTGTCAGGTGTGCTTGACTCACTCGCAAGGCCCTTGTAAAGAATGGACGCTCTCGGCTGTTTAATCGTTTATCGTGTGACTGACAACAACAACAACAACAGAGATCCGTTCGTCTAGTCTTGACCAATGAACTCTAACAATGCATTTCCTTAGCATCCAAAGTCCGTCAGAAACTCGATCTTACCTGGCACTAGAACGATTTCGTTCAGTACTCTAACAGGCTGATGATAGTGATTGGTTCTTTCTCAAAGGAGTACATGACAACATGATATCAGAGGCCACGCGCTTCTCGCTAAGCTAGCCTCAAGCCTGTCGCCACGAGGGGTTTCGATCTCACGGCGCGTCATCTTCACGCAAGCTGAAGTATAATGGAGAGGCCCAAAAGCCGATGGTTATCTCCTAAACTCCGGAGGCATCGGAGTAACAGCGGCCTGGACTTTGGATTTCTTCTTCTTCAGCAGCGTCGACTCAACTGCCCCCTGCGAGTCTCGATGCGACGACGTGGCGGTCGACACGATCCCGTCCCTCGTCGTGTTCTTCGAGCCGAGCGAACTGCCCGCGAACTTGGTTCGGATCGTCACCCACAAGCAAAAGGCGATTGTGATGCGTATCCAGATGCCCTGGACGTGCTTCCAAGGGAGCCCTGTGGCGTACTTCACCACCACGAACGGATATTCGTAGGTCACGAAGAGCAGGTAGAACGCGATCTCGGTCTTCTGCACCGTGAGCACCCTGTGGACGCCCTTGGCCATGACGAGGAAACAGAAGCGAAAGTCAAAGATAAACACGAGGCTTGTGCCTTCGAAGCTCTCGTCAAAGAGCTCAAGCGTGTCTATGTCGAGCTCGGGCGCGAAGATGTCGACAAAGTCGCAGAGCAGCACGACAGAGCCGCAGAGAATCAAGAAATCACCCAGGGCCGCGAGTATGAGCAGCGACTTGAGCCTCATCTTCTTCTTCACATCGCGCGCGAGGATGCCGATTTGGATGATGAATGTGAGCACAGAGTACGTCTCGGAGATGTCGTTCAGGTTGCAGATGAGCTCTTCATCCAGGTACGGAAAAGGTACGAGACTCAAGAAGCTCAAGAAATACGATTCATTACAGTCCAAGGCACACCATCCATCCGCCTGTCTTCAAAACCGTGGCAAGGTTGTCAGCTCGGAGCTGAGACCCACGAAGTTTGAAATTCAAGCCCTTGGAGTTCGACGGAGCTGGGGCTCTGGAAAAACTAATGCTATCAATGTCTATGTGTGTTTTTGGAGGGCACTACCGAGGCATTCCACGCAATAGAAAAGCCCCAGAGGTAGGTAGGTAGGTACTCTCTAAGATGTGACACGAGCACTCAGTCCACGACTTTGGGCACGTTGACGACCTCGAGGCTCTTGCTCTTGCTCTTGCTCTTGTGCACGATGTCGGCCAGCGACAGTCGTTTCTTGATTGGCGCCATGATCTCCGTTTTGCCGACGCTCACGCGTGAGGTGTTGTGCCTGGACGAGTTCTTGATCTTGCTGTTGGCCGTGAGGAAGAGACACGCGGCGATCGTCACACGGTTCCAGAGCGCCTGCGGGTACTCCCACGAGAGCCCCGTCGTGCTCTCGAGCACCATGAACGGCACCTCGTGCGTCGCAAAGAGCAGGTAGCAGAGTACCTCGAGCTTCCTTGCGCGTACGATGTCGCGCCAGCCACGCGATAAACCGATGTAGTAGAATCGAAAAAAGAAGGTGAACGCCAGCGTGATGTTCTCAAAGACGTTCGGGATGTCGTTGGCGAGCTGTGAGCTCATCACGTCCGGCCGAAATGTGACGATGAACGAGAGGAAGACCATGGCGATGTCGGCCATGATAAGCACCTCGGCCATGCGCGTGAGCACCATGACCGACTTGAGCTTGAATTTGGCGCTCAGGTCGTGGCCGATGATCGTGATCTGGATCAGGAACGTCACGCCGCAGCACGTTTCGGACGCGTCGTTGAGCCCCATGACGAGCTCATCATCCGGGTTCGCGAATGGCATAAGGCAGAGGACACCCACGAGACCGATCGTGAAGAGCAGCAGCATGCGGTACTCACATCGGCGCTTCCAATAGAAGATGAGCAAGTACTGCAGCAGCGTGTAGTTAATGAGGAGGATGAGCGGTAGGAAGACCTGGCGCGCGGCAGAGTCGACTTGCGCCTTGGTGAAGATCGTCCACATTCTCGGGGCGACGGTGGTGTCGTGGCGTTGTACTCTCGGCGGGAGCTCGTGAGTGACAGACACCCCGCGCCTCAGAAAACGAGCTACACTCAAGTGTTGGAATAAGTATTTATACCTTCAGAGCTCAAAGCTCTGACTCGTACGCTCGCTCGCTTACAAGTCTCAGGGAAACGGTTTTGGCTTGGGAGTTTCTATTCCTGAAAGTGACCTCCCTCTCTGGACAAGAGCTCTGCCTCTAGGCTCTAAGCTCTAGGTTACGACTAGCAGGTATGGGTAGAGACCGAAGCATAACCTAGGCCCTCGGCCACAGTCCTCACCCTGCATGGTGTTACGGGTGGTGCTGGTCGTCGTTGCTGGTCGTGGAACTCAACTCCCTAAATGCGTTCTCGGTCGAGCCGAACTTTACCTGGAGCGGTGAGCAACGACGTCACGCTCAGGTGCTTGGAGACGAACTTGTGTGATGCGCATTTGACCGAGGTCTGCATCGACTCCTTGCGCGACTTGCCTGCTATCGAGGTTGTCTTGGAGTTTCTGTTCCCGGACGAACCACTTTGGATCTTGCTGCGAGCTGTGAACACGAGGCACGCTACGATGATCAAGCGGTTCCAGAGCGACTGGGACAACTCCCAGAATGGTCCGTGGCGCAGTTGACGCATTCGCAAGTGAGAGAGGCGGCCTCGCTAGGCTCGTTAACTCGTTAGCTGACTAACTCGCTGACTAGCTCGCTGACGGGCTCAACAGGCTTTGATTTAGACCTCTAACGCGAATTTAGATCGTGCGATGCGCTGGCTGAGAAACTCGTGCGAACGACTGCTGACTGGCAGGTTGTGCGAAGATGCGGAGAGCGCGACTAATCGCACATGCTCTTTCGAAAGGCACTATGTGTGGAGACACGTGAGAATCATCAACTGCTCCAGGCTCAGATTGACGCGGAGACCGTTGCTGGACAAGCTATCTATCCGGATCGGGACGGCTACCATGGAGCCAGCCATCCAGTTAAGCGTCGATAACGACAGCTGTTTCAGTCGTCTCATGGGCGAGCTGACAATACATGTGGCTGTTGCGCGCGAGTCGAGCGAAGGGCTCGAAGAAGTTGGGCAAGTTGTCTCGCCTGTCTCGAGCTCGTCGACCTGCTCGTATTGATCTGAGTGAGCTGCACACTAACTAATAGAGTACGTAGGTCACTCGTGAAGTGTGTATTGCAGCTCGAGAATTGCCTAGGCACGTGTGCCACTACCCGTACTACAAAGCTGTATATCAAGAACATGTTGTAATAGTCGCTGCCAGCATGGTCTCGTTTTTGTTCAAGCCTCGCTTGGTCAGCGTGGTGCTGCTGTCGATCGGCCGCCGGTCGTCCCCAACTGCTGGATCGCGATCTTGGCGATCCCAGTCAGCGACGAGTTGACGCTCACGCGCTTGGACATGTACACCGTTGCGCGCTGACTCTCTCGCCTAGACGTCACAGACGCGTTGCTAGGTGCCTTGGCGCTCGCACGTGAATTACCGTCGCGGATCTTGCTGCGAGCTGTGATCACGAGGCACGCCGCGATGGTCAAGCGGTTCCAGAGCGACTGGGGCAACTCCCAGGAACGACCTGTGGCCTGCTCGAGGATGACGAACGGCAGCTCGTGCGTCGTGAACAGGAGGTAGCAGATCACTTCGACCTTGCGCTGAGTCAAGATAGTACGCCAGCCGCGCGAGATGCCGATGTAGTAGAATCGGAAGACGAAGATGAACGCGAGCGTGAGGTTTTCGCACGCGTTGGGGAGGTCCTCGGCGAGCTGTTTGTTCACATGCTTCGAGTCGAACGTGAACACCACCGACAGCACGATAGACGCCAGATCCAGCACGGTGAGCAGCTCCGCAACGTACGTGAGGTACCTTATCGACTTGATCTTGAACTTCTTGTTCAGGTCGTAGCCGATGACCGTGATCTGGATCAGGAACGTCACGACCACGCACGACTCGGACACATCGTTGAGGCCGCGGACAAAGTTCTCGTCGTCCCGCGCGAAGGGGATCAGACACACGACGCCCAGCAAGCTCACGAAAAAGAGCAGTTTGATACGCTTTTGGTGGCGTCGCTGCCAGTAGAACACGAGTAGGTACTCGCAGAGCGTGTAGTTGATGATGAGCACGAGCGGCATGAAGAGCTGGTGCGAGAGGCTGCTGATCTGCGCGTCCGTGAACAACGAGGCTTCTGTCATCGTGAAGTTGGTCAGGCGGTCGTGAAGGAAAAGCGGGGCTCAGTCGACGCGTTCGGAAGTGAGAAGCGCGTGGTAACGCTGCGTTCACTTGCTAGTCTCTTCGGCGAGCTGGTGCACCGGAGAGCTCGATTTAGAAATCAGCGCTGTCTTTTACTAGCATGCGCTCAGTGAGAAACTGAGGAAACGACTGCATGAAATGTTAAATTTTGGGAAAAGAAGCAAAAAGTCATCTTATTTATGGTACCAGATTCCTATTATTCGAGTCTTGATAAAACACAGCACTAAAGCCTATAAACAACAAGCTCATTCAGCTAATACAGTGCGATGCTTTTGACGGAAAGTCGCGTAACCCGCTGTCGTCACTAAGAAACATCGCACTGAATTTACTGCATGGAGTTGACGTCTGTATGACTACGAGTCCAGAGATAAATGCATCACTCCAACAACAGCAAGATTCCAATACAATTCTCGTTCCCCACCGTTTTAGCAGCATTCATGGTAGGTTTTGTATCCATTCCTCATTACTTTATCTAAAATTGTCTTCGTAAAATTCAGTTCCTAAAAGCGTCCTTGCAAATAAAAGCTAGGTTACTCAGCGCTTTTGTTTCCAATCGCAAATCCTGACAATGCGCGAAAGCCAGCAACAAGAAGACCACGGCACCGCCGTGCACACCACCCCTGCTGCAGACGCAGACTGCCTCGGGTGCGCTCATGGATGACCTTCCCACTGCTAGTGCCTTTGCAAACCGTCCTGGTGTAGCTAACAAGCCCATGGGTGCGCGTCCTCTTCTTCTGTTGCCTGCTTGTCGATCAGCTGCCGCATCACGGGCAGCGCGACGCTGCTGGGCGTGTCCGCCTACTTCTTCTACGAGGTATGGCAAGAAAGGATGTGTTGATCACGCACCTGTTGCGGAGCCGTCTCAATCTCTGGCTTCGTTTATGTTCGTGTGTGTGTCTGGCAGCGCAACAAGGTGGCGCGCAGCAAAGTGGGCGAGCGCCGCTGGCTGCTCGCGTGCACCGGCGCGTTCGCCGCCGCGGGGCTCTGGCGCGCGACCACCGGGCTCTTCGATAGTGCGTCACCAGCACCAGCGCAGTCCCAACAAGATCGATAGAGTCGTGATAGTTGACGACAGTAGCAATGCAAGGAGCACGAAGCGCGCAAGCTGCAAGTTCGTTTGGCACAATTTGGTTTGTTGCACTTGTGGTTGTTTGCCCATGCAAGTGCGCTTGTTTGCTGAGAGCGCAAGCGTGTTTGCGATTCCATTCCAAGCAACGGCTTTGCACAACGATAGGGCCTGTGAGCAAGTCAGGTAGCACAGCAGTCAAAGACGCATCAAACCAAACACTCATTCGCCAAATTCCATTTCTTCACACACGCAAAACACACCAAACCGAGTCCCGAGCGGACTCACATATACGAGCTCGCCTGCTTCTGCTCTCTCCTGTTCTCGACAAGTGGTTCTCGTTCACTGTCGGCTCCCTCTCGTTCGTCTCACTTGGATTCTCATCTACTAAGGACTCGCTTGATGCAGTCGCTTAGTAGAGACGCAAGTCGTTCGTTCGCTCACGAGAGCGGTAAAAGACTGCAGTGCAGGTTCGCTGGGCGGTGCATGCTGTCGTGGATCATCGACACCGACACAAACACCTGCGTGACACAATTTAGTAGCATCATAAACAAACACAAACAAGAGTTGTTTAGTATCAGAATCACACACACACAAGTCTGATATCAAAGTACCAAAAGTCAACAGCAACATACCTTGCGGTCGCCTGTGTTGGATGAGAAATGCCACATCATCTTGCTCTGTGCGGATGCCATCTCGCACGAAAGGATCTTGTTCACGAGCGAGTACATCTTGGGCGCGTCCATGGCCGTGCACATCGTGTAGAGGCTGTGCAGGCGCAACTCGTCGATGTTCTTGCAGCAGAGCTCCAGGAACAAGCCGTTCGCCTCGACGATTGTGCCGTCAAGCTTGGCCAGCAGGCTCGGCATGCTGCTGTTGGAGAACACGTCCTTGTATGTCGCGCTCGAGCCCTCGATCGAGTCTACATGGTAGCTCGTGGGCGGCGGGTTCGCGGCCGCGCCAAAGATGCTCGACTCCAGGTCCCCCAATGGGAAGGATTGGATGCCCCCAGGCATAGACAGCGCCGGCACAGGAGATGGCATGCTGTCGATGATGAAGGATGAGCCAACCTTCGAATCCATGTGCTGCTGCTGGTGAGACGGCGACGGCGCACTGATCGAGAGTCGTGAAGCTGGGGACGGCAGGCGGTGATGTGGGATCGGCGCCGGCGGTGGCGGCTGTGAAATGTGCTGGTGGTGGTGGTGGTGGTGCGAGCCATTGTTGTGGTTGTTGTTGCTACTGTTGTTGCCAGGGCCGCGGGTGGGCAGTGGCTGCGCTTGGTTGCGTTCCAAGTACGCAATGTAGTCGAGCGTGGCCTGTAGCACCGTGAACTTGTCCTTCTTGGACGACGAGTAGCCCGCGCCCTCGAGCTTGTTGCGCAGGATATCGAACTGGTTGCTGATACGCAGGATGCGGCGCTGCTCGCGCAGGTTGTGACGCTGCTTCTTGCTCAGGTCCACGGATCCACCCGGTGTCATGGGCGTCATCGGGAACGGGCTCTCGCACGACGACGAGTCCCTACAGTGGCGACACAAACACAAACAAACAACAAACCTGTTAGCAAACAAGTTGCGCGACACACGCTTGTCTACACAAATGAAACAAGATACGCACCCATTGTAGTTCGCGTTCTGGTCGATGAGGTTCAGCTTGATGTGCATCGGGTACGGCGGCGTGGCGTCCACCTTGGGCGAGATCGTGCTGTAGGCGATCTCGAGCGGTGACGCGCCGGCGCTCCCACTATTACTACTGCTGCTCGTGCTGCTGCTTGCGCCGTCATTGTTGTGACTGTTGTTGTTGTTGTTGTTGTTACTTGCGTAGTACGGATGGCGCTGGTGCTGTTGTTGCTGCTGTTGGTGGTGCATGCTGTTGTTATTGTGCGACGTCGGCGCTTCGAGGACGAGCGACTGGCGCGCAGCTGCGACGCCGCCGGAGGTGCTGGACGCCGACGGGTTGGGCATCGTCGAGGCCATGGAAGACGTCTGGAAGATACTAACTGCTAGATACTACGTATGGAGGACGAACGCACGCACGCACGCGCACGTGTTGTTGCTTGTGTGGGGCGTGTGTTGCGGTGTGGGGCTTGGGTGCTCTTCTTGCTTGTTGTATGGGCAAGCGGGCGAGTCGGCGAATGGAATGGGAGAGAGCGGAAGAGAGCAGCTGCTCGCCGCTCGCCTTTGGGTTTGCGCCTGATACTGGAGGATTTGCTTTTTTTGAAGGGAACGGAGGAGAAGTAACAGGACTAAGACCGTGAGGCTGCTTATCGCTACTTTTGACGTGAAAAGTAACATTCATATACGATACTAGATTGATGTTATAGACCTCTTAAAATCTGTTATTCCCATGATTTGCTAAGTAGACTGCATTTATAAACAGGTACTTGATATCTTAAGAAATGTACGCATCATGGAGGGAAAAGTGAGGTTGCTGATCATCTTTTTTCCAGGTGTTGATGTGGATTCCCTCGATGGCCCGCCTTTGACAAGCTGAGAAAAAATGAAATTCGCGCGCAAAAAAATCAGAGTGCAAAATACTAAGAGACTGAACTTTTGGCGCTTGCAATCCTGGCTTGTCCACAAAGCAAACAGCAGCGCGCTGCTTGGCACTGGTGTGTTTCGCAGTGCGAGAGAGTTTCCAGTCTCTTTCTGCCTGCGACACCTTCGCGCTGGCTGACTGGATGGTATGTCTGTTCCGTGGTGTAATTTCCATCGTCTGTAATTTTTGCCGAGTGAAAATGGCACGCAAAACCATGCCCACAATGGAAATGCGGAAAAAAAAGCCGTAGAGGCAAAGCAAAAAAAGAGCCTCTTTCTTATCGTTACTTCACAGCGAGTGATCTGGTCATCAGATCAATCCAGAATGACGCTGTTGGACAGCTTCGCTTGAACCCATTTCGGCGCCGTCCACGGACGCGCTGGACAATGCTCGCGTGCTGAAAAGGCCCAATTCCCATACAGGTGCACACACGCGGCGTTGAAGATGCGCTCAACGATGGTCAGTGGAGTGCTGAGCAGGCCCAGCAGTAGTGTCATTAGACTGCCACCTTCCAGTTTGAATTAGGGCCAAAGATGTGTGGGGTTCTTTTCACCTGCCACCGGCCACATCCGAGCCAAAGCAAAACTCATCTGACCATATATTTATCGGAGAGCTTTTGCTGGTCCTCAATGGACGCGAAGCAATGTCATCGACCATAAACCGTCTGATCCATAATATTACTACCACCAGCACGGTATCTGTCATGTACAGGATTCGGAGGCTACTTAGCTATGATAGCAAGGCCCGACGAGAGCGCACGACCATGAGAACGATCTGAAAGTGCGCACTGATGACGGTGGTTATGCCCTTCCACAGGTGAGTGCGTTTATTGCTGAGACGGACAGGATGCGAATACTGTTCTGTCGGCGAAACCTCAAGCGATCAGGCGAGCGCGAAAGGATTGGTAGTGCTGGCGCGTTGAAATCGAGGTGACGCGGCTCGCATCATCCGAAATGCGGGCAACACCGTACAGTACGTGGGAATGGAACGCTCCTGACCAACCAAACGAAATGGCAGGTGGAGCAGCGAAATGCCTACTCACTCACAGATCTTGACGGGAGATTAACAAGCCCTCTCGCTTTGAATGGGTCCCACATTTTCACAAAAATCAAAACAACAGACTGTAGCCAAGTGGCAGTTGTACCCAACTCCGAGCCCCTCTTGCCCTGCCGGCTATGCTGATACGGTACAACAGCAGCAGCAGAGTGGGAAGAGAGAGAGAGAGAGCGGATGATGGATGCGCTCGCTGGATAAAAAGAGAGTGAAGATACATCTCAAAGATCGTGTTTCAACCTGCTGGATGATGCAAAACAGCAAACACGTGATCCCTTCTTCACGCCTGAGCGACAATGAAGCCGCTCATTCGGCTTCGCCTCCGCGAATCTTGGTCGTGCTTTTCATTGTCAAACGGCTCGAAATGAGAGGTGAGTGAGAAGAATTTATGCAGCGTTGTCCCCGTCAAAGCGGATGAGCAGTTTCCCCATCTCCATTTCGGTTCTCATCTCTCTGTGAAAGTGAATGCCGATTTTGTCTCGTCTTTGAGGAGAACGTGCGGAAAGAACCCACCTCAAGTACGCGACCAAGGTGCTGCTGTCCATATTGGTGTCCGGGTTCACGTTTTTCGGCGTGGACATAGGCGGCTTCTTCAGCAACCTTGAGCCGGAGCTCGTCACGCACATGCACCAGGCCGCGGTCTTCCAGCCCCTCCTCCGTGGGCACGCGCAACACGACTCGAAGCGCCGCCAAACGTGGGACTTCGGCGAGCTGCACACGAGCCGCATCCGCGAGACCACCCGCACGCGCTGCTGCCGTACCTCTACACGCTCTTCCGCGAGTACGCGGCCAGCGGACTGCCCATCATGCACCCGCTCTGGATGCACTTTGCGCAGGACGAGCGCAGCTTCAGCGAGGAGAACCAGTTCCTGCTGGGCCACGACTTGCTCGTCAAGCCTATCGTGGACAGTGGCATTGAGAGTACGAGCGTATTCCTGCCCGGCGCGAACACCGTGTGGTACCACACTTTCGACGGCTACAAGGGCCTGGCAGGCGGCCGCGAGCACGCCGACGTGCCGACGCATATCGAGTCCACACACGCGTTCCAGCAGCAGCGCGCTCGCGTGCAAGAACTGCGAGAACAGGTAGATAGGATAGAAACCAAATGTATCCGCAAATTCGATACAGCAAAGTCAAAAGTGAAAAGCAAACTCATTCCGTAGAGAAAGCAAAACACGAATGGATGGAGGCTACAGATCGCTTCGGCTGCCGTCGTTTGTTGCCGACCTCAGCACCGCGGGAGGCTTGAATGCTGTGTTCTTCTTCTTGCTCAGATTGAACTCCGCTCTGTACTTCCGAACGTCTGGATCAGTGTAGTAAATCTCCATGTGCTCGACGCTGTCCTCGAACGCCGCCTTGGACCAGTTGAAGGTGCCTTTCGAAATCCAATGACACACATCGCAGCAATAAGCAAGAGCACACAAACATGCCATATCAATCAGCAGCAGCTTACCATCAATTCGGACAACCCGATCAATCAGGCACAGCTTGTTGTGAATCGTCGTCGAATCACCCGCACAGATGTCAGTGTTGCCCTCGACGAGTCGCTTCATCTGCGAGCTCTACTCCGCCTTCGCTCTGTCAGCAAAGATCACGATCTTCACATCCTTCGTTTCATTATCGTGGATCTCGAGCAGGTCGTCCAGTCGAGCCTTCTCCTCTCTGTTGTGTGAGTAAAGACACCATTTGTCCTCATAGACTTCGTCGTTTTCAACGACCTGACACAGCGATCGGGCTGGAAAGCTGATGGTTCTCTGGTAGGATTCCATTTGTGGTGGGTGGGCGCAGCTCCACATTCGCCACGACGTCAGACTCACCCATTCCTCC
>JAASGO010000377.1:0-26261 GCA_023334245.1 Globisporangium cederbergense
GCACTGAAATTGGCGCGCGAGGCTGCCAGCACTGACCTGTCCAAGAGGTCACTCTTCTGTCTCTTCAACGCTGAGCTGGAGGGGATGACTCCTGAAGGACAAGTCACCAAGTCGTTCAAAGACATTATCATGGATCTGAAAACAAGAGACGACTTCGAGGTTGCAGATTTGATAGGTTTGGGGAAAGCTGCGCATGACGCTAGCAAACGAGTACTACTTTTTGGTATCATCAACGGGTCGGGCTTGTTGGCAATGCAGGCGTCTACTAGTATGACCACCACCCGTCCCCTCATTCGTGTGCACTGCTCTCTCTACATCTTTATCATCTTCAGTTATCCTCGTCAGACGATCCGCCGCCGTTGAAAAACGACGAGAGACGCACGGGCGACGGCGAGCGGTCGCGGTCTTTCGACTTCTTCTTCTTCTTGCTCTTGTGCTTGTGCTTCTTGCGTGACAATTCTTTCTCTGACTCGGACGAATCGCCGCCAGACTCCGAGTCCGACGACGAGCTGCGTCGATGCTTTCGGCTCTTCCTGTCACAGTCATACACGCGCGTATGCATATTATATCAGTATCAACTCTGACACAAACCAAATGCTGTTTGGTATCGAAAGCCACAACGCACTTCTTCTTCCTGCTGCTGCTCCTCCTCTTCTTGGATCGTCGTCGGTCGTCGTCACTGTCACTGTCGCTTCCAGACGAAGACGAGTGCGACCGCTTCTTCTTCTTCTTCTTGGAAGCGCCACTGCGTCTTGCCAGCGCCTAAAAGTATCAGAAATCCCACGAGTGTCAGCATTGTGGTATCAAGGCATGACGCTCGATCACTCTACGACCTCTTTGTACCTTTTCGCGCGCGGCGTCCAGCTTCTTCCTGTACTCTACCATCTCCTTCTCCTCGTTGCCGCTGAACAAATCGAGCTTGTCGGCGTTCTCTTTCTTGTACTGCTCCCACGTCGGGCGGTTCGGGTCGCTGATGCGGTCGGCGATTGTGCGCTCCTCCTTGCCCGTCACCATGCGCATGAACGCATCCATGGTCGCCGACTGCGCTGGCGGCTTCTTGATTCCGCCGGAGCTGCTTGCCTGCGGTGCTGCCGGCGCCTAACGTCATACACCATCAGAGCATATCGCAACCAAACAGAGCACGGAATCTGTCAGCGAGCGTCCTGTTTCAGTACATATGCTGTGAGTAAGAGCAGCAGCTAACGTACCGGCGCGGCACCGACGCGGATCGCGCGCTGACGTTCGAAGCGGTCATCGTCGACCTGTCGGTCGAGCACCTGTCCGTAGTTGACACCCGAGGACTTCTTGAGCCCAAAGTCCTCGTCCTTGCTGCGCGCCTTGCGCGACATCGTCTTGCCACCTTTTGCTGCTTTGGTGAACAAGTCAAAATGGCACGAGCTCTTCATTTTACGGTGCCATAAAAGCAACTTTGGAATAGGAAAAACGAGTGGCACGAACAATAGCAGTGCAAATTACAACTGTTAAAGCCACATTCGGGCTGAACAAATCTTTATTTAAACTAAAAAGGTACAACCTTTTTAACTTAAGTATCAACAGCAAGAAGGAAGGGGCTCTCATAAAGCAAACAGGAAGAACGCCAAGAAGTTACGATGGTAAAGATCCAGCATGATCTGTTGTTCCCTTTGTGGGCGTGTGTGCTGTGCATGCGTACCAAGCGTACACGGCATCGTGTGTCCCCCCTCTCTATGGATGCATATCATAAGCACGATGTCGCTGACACTGTGGTTCACTCTCCCCTCTTCTCTGCGCCTCGCTTGTTCTTTAGGATCTCACCAACCTCCCACTCGTCCGCGCGCCGCCAGATGCGCTCCGCCACGGCTTCTTCAGCGCCAGTGAGGATGCGCGACCGGTGCACGAAGTGCAGCGCCTGCAGACTATCGTACGTGGCTCTTGTCTGAGCAGTGGACGTGCAAGCAGTCCGAGCGCCATGGCGTTGCTGAGCTAGGATGCGGCTTGGATTTGGATCTTGATGCTGACCTGATTGTGTCTTCTTCTTGCCGCAACAGCACCGCGCTACGAACTGGGAGTTGAAGATGGCGACGGTCGAGCAGGTGTACGGAAAGGCCGCTGCCATGCGTCTGCGCACGGAGAAGGCCGTCATGGAGCAGTTCACCGTACGTTCCTGTCGTTACTTCCTGTCCTTCGTGAATTCAGAGCATGCTTGAGATCGTGTAACGTGTCATAACGATATCTTTTGTGTGACCGCAGCGCCTCCCTGGCCTTCCTAGCTCGCACGCCGGCCTGGACACGCTCACGGGCGCCGACCAGGACATCGACTTCACTGACTTCCTCAACGGTTAGCGACATATTGCACCCTGTCGCTACGCTCCTCCATGACGTGGCTCTAACAAATTAATGTTTGTAACACACTTGCAGACCCGAACCAGCACCCAGAGCACACATTCCGCGTCCACGAGGCCATGGAAGTGAAGCTGAGCATTTTTTAAACGGAAGCGGCGTGGAGCGTGAAGCTCGTGGAGCGTGAAGCTCGTGGAGCGTGAAGCTCGTGGAGCGTGAAGCTCGTGGAGCGTGAAGCTCGTAGAGCTTGCTGACCTGGCTCCTAGCTCGCTCCTGCTTTCAGACGTACCAGTCGCTAGTTACGAAGAGAAGCCTGTGTAAGCTACAAGGTGCGAGCACGTAGCCAGCCGATTGCAGCGTCGTCCACGAGCCTCGTAGATACAAGCAAGAATGAAAAAGAAATAAACAACGATGAACCGCTCCATGCGCTTGCTCTATTTCAAAACAGCTTTTGGTAAAGACAAACTTGGACAAATACCATCAAGTTAGACGCCAATAGTCGAAACTTGATTTCACTAAATTCTGCTCTTGATATCCGTATTTGCGAACCAAAAGGTCCTTTGTTGCACTGCAACCCCGCGCTCGCACTCGCAGATCTGAGCTAACATGGCAACATCAGCCAGCGATGCGGACGAGGCCCAGCCGCGCGTGCGTGTGCACTGGACGGGGACGCGCAGGATGGACGCTAGCGACCCATTCCTGCAGCAGCTAAACGCCTCAGCGTCAGGGACGCACGCCCACCATGCGCTGCAGCGCGCCGCGTCTCCTGCGCCACCCGCAGCGCTCAGCAAGCTCTTCTTCATGGAGCGCGAGTACAGCGAGACGCCGTACGTCGTCCGCGTCGTGAACAACTGCGTCGCTTTCCTGCATCGCGGCACGCACGTCGTCGAGCGCAGCTTCGTGTTTCCCGAGCGCGTGCTCGACGCCGTCATGGCGCAGTTCGACACGTCTTCATCGTCACGAGCATCTGCACAGGCCGCTCTGACTGGGCTGGTGGCTGTGCCAGCGTCTCGAAATACATCAACTCAGCACAAGAAACGCGCTCGTGGTCAAGGACTGGAGTTGCCTGCAATGCCGCATTTGTGTGTGCTCGTGCGCTCCGACTGCGTTAACATCTACACACCGACGGGTGAGGTCTACGAAGCTGCGCTGCCCTTCCAGGCGAATCGCCTGTTCCCAATGGAGAGCGGATTGCTCATGCAGAGAAGCCCACCAGTACATCAGCCGTCATCTTCGCTGTCGCAATCGTCCCAGTCGTCACAGAAAAGCTCCGAGATGCCTAATGCGGCGCTATTCGTCGACAAGGAGCTCGCGTCACGCCCGCGCTTCTTCACGCTCGCGCACCCGCTGGACGAAGTGAAGCCACTTGCGCTGTCTTCAGCATCTCGAGTCTCAACAGCAGCGCCCTCAGCTCGTCCGCAATTGACGTTTCTTTGCGACCCAGCGCTTGAGATCGTGGCATTCCTCGCATCCCAGGCACTTCTCGTCTGTTTCCACAGTCAAGGTCGACGCTTTTGCGTCTACGAGGTACAGGCATTCCCGGTTGTTCAGACTAAACGTGTTGCCCCCGTGATGATCGTGGATCCCGCAACGTGGCAGAAGCATCGCGAGAAAGAGAGCGATGATGAAGATGCCGACAAGGTGACGATTTCTCCAGACTGGATGGCGACACCCGCGTGGGAATCTCCGGCTACTGAAGCGCGCTCGTCTTTTGAAAGTAGGTTTATGGCATCATCTTCTCCTGCAATTGGTGCTGCGTCGAAATTTGCGTTCCTCGCGACGGACCTGGATCTCGCGCCGCTCTTGTGTCTGATGAACAAGCAGAGCGGTGTCCTGATTCTCAAGCGTCTGGATGGGCTCTCAAGCGAGCAGCGCTCTTCGAGTAGCCTGAGCAAGGACGCAGAGCATGGAGACGACGGAACGAAGACGATTCGATGTCGTGATGCGCTGCCGATTTCAGCGACTTCAACGGATATGGAGAATATCGCTTTGGACATTGTCGTCTTTGAGCATGACCGGAAGCTGGTGCTGTATCGAGGAGAGCATCGGATCTGTGAGCTTGTGACTCCAAATGTGCAAGACTCGGGTACGAACAGTTCATGGCCAGCAGCAACAGAGATCCGAGCGGTTGACGACGCTTCATGCTTTGAAGTCTGCGGACACAGCATGAGCGACTTCCCAGATATGATCAGCAGATGCGAACACCCACTTCAGGTTGCGCTTGGCTCGCCATTGCTGGAGAGAGTGTTCAGTGTTCTCCAGCATGTACTCCCTGCGACCGTATCTCTGGGCTTGAAGGCCAACATTGTTGCCCAACACCAGAAGCAGCACCATCAAGCCGCCGAGAGAGACAACGCATCTCAAGACCGCGCAGTAAGGGATGGCGGCCGACAAAGCGTGAAGACCGAGTGGGAGGTGCTTTGTGATGTTATCACTGCACTTGCAGCTCTTCCCAGCGATGATAAAATCGAAACAGGAGGTGAGATGGAAGTAGAGTTGCAAGCGCAGCCAGAATCAGCTTTCGATAAACTCTGCAGATCGAGCTTTCATCAGACGTACCAAGCTCAGAACGCGATGCTGTTTCTGCAAATGAACACCTCGTTTGCACCGACGACTCGGAAAATACCGACGAACTCCAAGCCCAGGGTGACAGAACGGGTTTCGTCACAACTGCAAGCACACGTGAGAGAAATGTTTGCGGGACTGCATCTGCTGCACGAAGATCTAAAGCTCTCAGTAACGTCGTCCCGGTCTCGCCAGCAACTGGCGGACTTGCAGCTGGAAATCTCTGCACTCGTTGGGCTCGAGGCTTATAGGGCCTACTACCAGCAAGAAACGGGCAAGAGCTCACGTCCCTGCACATCGCTAGCACTCAAGACAGCGGAAACTAAGGCGCCACTTTTTCCAGACTGGGACAGCTCGTGTGTGCCAGACATTTTGAGTTGGGTGCATGCAAAGATTCAAAGTTCCAGTCACTCGAGTTTACCCGATGCGGCATTTCCAAGTCTAACTAGCTCAAGTGAGATCGTCGAGAGCCGCGAGCCAAGCGGAGCCAGTTCACCACTGTGGCGTACAAGCGCAGTTTGTCAGATTTACGATCTTTTAGCTCCGACACAAGCGTCAGAAGCCTCGAATGGCAAACCAGCCAAGGAAGAAGAACACTCGGAGATACAGCAGCGAGCAGAGCTGATGAGGTTCCTAACTCAGAGCCCATTTGGCGTGCGGCTGTCCCTCTACGATCTGCCGTTTGGAGTCCAATTCCCGATTGTTGAGGCAATCAGCACGTTCAGACACGCGCCGCCGCCGTTCATCACGGAGGACATCTGCCATTTCATCGGCCGAGAAGACCTCGCTGGCGTGATCTCTAGTCGTGTCGGTAGCAGCAGCAGCAGCTCCCAGTCTTCAGAGCATTCTTTGAACCATGTTTCGAAGGAATCCGCTGAACTGCACCGCCAGAATGACGGCAGTCAGCAGCCTCATGACGTGAGCGACGGGCTTGAGGAAATCATTCAGCTCAGTCAGCCGCTGTTTCCATCTGACCAGCGCATGAAAGAGGTCGCGCGGCTGATCCGATCGAACCGCCCGCTGTGTCTGAAACTCGAGAAGACATCGGACACCTCGGACCAGGATTACGTGCAGCAGCAACAGGCTCGCCTCTTGCTGCTGTGCAAGCGCTCCATGTCGCTACCAGTGGCAAGAGGAATGGTCACTTTGGGCAGCTTTGACATGAGCATGGCGCAGAACCAAGCCTGGCAGCTGCGTGTCCCTGAGCTGCCACTCGCTGGTCGGACGCCACCTACTAACGCGATCGTCTCGCTGGATGTGTCTGGGTACGCGAAGGAGCTGACGTTCTGGCCGCAGTTCCACAATGGCTGCGCTGCGGGACTCCGTTTACCAGCTCGTGATTTATCGAATGTAGTGAATCGCTACTGGATCAAGTACCATCGTCCGTCAGTCGCAGAGCACCAAGCGCGAGCTGCGGGGAGGAACAACAACAACAACAACGCACAGACACCGCCGTCGCCTGAAGCCACCAAGCGGAGTCTGGAAGAAGCCTACGCTGCCCACGCCGGTCTCTTGCTCGGACTTGGGCTGCGAGGGCACCTGAAATGCCTCTCCATGGCGGACGTATACAACTATTTATCGCTCTCGAACGAGTTCGTTACTGTCGCGATCCTTCTCGGGATGGCGACAACGGCAGCGCACTGCCGACAGCGTCGCAAGAACCAATCTGAAGAGATCAAGAGGACCGGCTCGAGTCGAGATTCGGTTGGTTCAACCTCAGGGACGTCTTCTTCTCCGGAACCCAGTGACGATCCTGGTCTGGCAGATGTCTCGCTCGAAGACGACGGATTTCTATCTGGGTCAACGTCCAAGGCGCCGCTCGTAGGCTCGGGACTCGAGCTCACGCTCGAACGCTCAGTATCCAAGATGCTGTGTCTGCACATCCCGTCACTTCTCCCACCACCGTTTGCCGAGTTCTCAGTACCAGCGTCAACGCAGACCGCAGCGTTGCTGGGACTTGGGATCCTGTACCAGGCCACAGGTCATCGGCTCATGACAGAGCTGCTACTCACAGAGATCGCTCGGTCCCCATCGTCGGCGCAGTTTGTCAGCAGCAACACCAACTCGGGGCTCTCCACCGCATCGTTCGATCAGCTGGAAGGATACGCGCTGGCTGCTGGACTCGCACTCGGGCTTGTCGTACTTGGTCGCGGTCAGACGAAGAGTGGCGATCCGGGGCTCGGAGACATGAAGCTCGAAGAGAAGCTCTACAAGTACATTGTTGGCGGTGCGCAGCAGTTTGGCGACGCGAATGCCGCTGGTGGATGTCTCTATCGCGGCCGCAAGTGGAACACATTTGGTTCAGGCAGCAACTTTACCGGTAATAGTGGCGGTGGTAGCTCGAATGGCTCGCTGAATGGCAGCTCAGGATCAGGACGCGAGTCAAAGAGCCCTCAAGACCGCGGGTGGAGAGGAGAGCACGTCAACATTGGTGTCACGGCGTGCGGTAGTGCGCTGGCGCTTGCGTTTATGTACATGCAGACCGAGAACAAGTCGATCGCGGCCCAGTTGGCGGTTCCCGACACGCTGATTCTGCTAGATTGCGTGCGTCCCGACCTGCTGCTGGTGCGCACACTGGCAAAGAACCTGATCATATGGGATTCGGTCGTCCCTACTGTCGAATGGATTGAAGACTCGCAGGTGCCAACTCAGCTTCAAAATGCGTACAAAGCTCTCCAAGGTGACTCTCAAGCAGCTGATAGAGATCTGGACGCGCCGTTCGCTTCGACGTCGTCTTCGTCAGTGCACTCGGACCCGCAGTCGATTTGCGAGGCGTACGCGAATGTGATCGCTGGCGCGTGCTTCAGTATCGGCTTCAGGTTCGCAGGCACAGGAGACGATCGCGCTCGCCAGGCACTGAAGAAATACGTCATCCACTTCCGTGACCTGCGATCGAAAGCTATGTCATCAGCTGGGATCATGGCTGGGCGAGGTGGCAACATCGTTGCTGCCTCCACCGAGCGCGTGACCATCGAGCGCTGCCTCGCTGTGTGTGCTCAGGCGCTTGCTCTGGTGGACGCTGGCACCGGGAACATCGAGACGTTGACACTGTTGCGATCGATCAATCTGCGCCAGCGTGTGGACTCGGAGCTGACGTACGGCAACCATATGGCGCTGAGCACTGCGATTGGCTTGCTGTTTATTGGTGGCGGTCGAGCAACTTTGTCGCGCTCGAAGGACGCGATTGCGGCGCTCGTGATCGCGCTCTTCCCGATGTACCCGATGAACACTGCGGACAACAAGTACCACCTCCAGGCATTCCGCCACCTATACGTGCTCGCAGTGGACACATCGAGACTCCTGGAGACGATCGACGTGAACTCAGGGTTCAATTGCTCCGTACCTGTGAAGCTAGAGCTCCGCCAGCAACGTACCTTTCAACAGGAAAACGAAGAAGAGATGGTGGCGACTAGCAAGTGGAAAGTCCTGCAGTCGCCATGCTTGCTTCCAGACCTGAACTCGATCAAGCGCATCCTGATCTCCAGCAGCGCGTATTACCCCGTGGAAATCCTTATGACCTCAAAGAAGAAGAAACATAAACAACCAAATTATGAGAAGACCCAGCAAAGTGCCGTGATGACAGCGAACGCGCTTCGACTCGAGCTTCTTCGTGACAGAAACATGGTTCTGCTCAAGCGCACGAAGCGCAGCGAGAACACTGAGGGTCTCGCGAGCCTCTCTGGCGAACTACGTACATTACCAAGCCAGTCTAAGCCAAGTAGTCGGCTAGCTCACGACAAGGACGACCAGCTCGTGATGGCATTTGAGTCGTACTTCTTGTTGTCCGAAGGGCAACGCAGTCGCCTGGGTCAACCTGAAGGAGCTATTACAGACACCGACTCGTTTGCGGACTGGTGGCGAATCCAAAGTCGACAGCTTGTGAAGCACCATGTGCGTGAGGAAGCGTCTAGTTTTCTGCCAATCTACCTGAACGCGCTCCACGCGCTCTTCCGATTGCAGCATCTGCGCTTCCAGCCATCATCCTTCGCAGGACTGCACAACTTAAAGCTCTACATCGAGTACTGCGAATGGAGCACGAGACGAACTTCGACAGATCGAGACTTTTGCGTCTGGCTTCAGCACCAGACTGAAGAAGCCCTTCGAGGTCTGTGGGAGAAATGTGCGACGTCTCAGATCGCGACGATTTCAGATGTGCACGCCCTGGTTTTCCAGTCAAGAGCTCGTGGTGACGCTGCTGAAAAGAGGAAGCAGAGCATGGATTTGGCTGAAGAGCAGGACACGTGCGTCGTCACGAACGCTCTCGTGAACTACTTTGCTGAACCATTGACTCGGATGGCAAGATCCCCAGAAGTATGGAAGTCGGACTTCCTGCAGCAATGGAGAGCCTCAACATCCGTAGACCCTCGACAACAATTCAAGCTCGGAGAATTCCTACTTTCGCACCACTACCAACAGCAGGACGCGGATGAGAAGAAAAAGAGCGTGACGCAAGACGAGAAGGTGTTCTGGCTGCAGTTCGTGTCGTTCTTTTTATTTGGTGTTTAACGTAATGCGAGGTAGAGGCTCAGGTCCAACTCGGTGAGTCTTTGTTTGCTGTTTTTCTTGTGTTGAGACGTCTTGGTTACTCGTTTCTGCAGCTCGATGCCACTCGACCTCTCAAATGATTTACTGAAGCACCCCAGGCAACGTCAATCGATGAAGCCTTGTGCTTCTCCATGCTCCCTCAATGGTGCTGATCTTGAGCCGAACTCTTTTTGTCTTGCTGCGTGGGAGCCTCTCTCGGCCTTCCCCAAGTGAGGCTTCCCCAGTCCCCTCCATGCTTTGTTTCGCTTTGTGCGCTGCTAAATATTTTCTTTTGTGTGTGTGTGTGTGTGTGTTTCCTCCATCCGTCCCGTCCCCATGTGTGCGATCGCTACTGCTGTTGCATTCTCTCTTGCTTTTTTTTCCTCTTCTCTCCATATTTTTTTTTCTGCTTCACCCTTTCATCTTTTTTTCTTGGGGAGAGCTTCTGGGAGAGTGAGAGCAACTCAGTTCAGTTTGGCAAAGGTGATTTTCATTTTACGTCTCTTGCGCGGAGAAGAGATGGCGACCGGAGGTGCTGGGGCCGACACCGTCATGCGTTGTTGAGACGGCGCTGGAGCTGGTGGCAGTGGCTTCGAGGGCGTCGTCGAAGTCGTCGTGGATGGCGTTCCAGGAGCCGACGCCAGAGTCTTCTTCGCGATTGGAGTACCAGCCGCAGACGACGCGCCATCGCGGTCGCGCTTACCTGGCAAAGAAGCGGACTGGGATGAAGCACCGAGGACGCTTTCGAAATTCTTGGCTAACTTCACAGGAGTCGACAGGTCTGGTTTCTCGCTTTGAAGCGAAGGCTTCACAGGCGAAGATGAGGCGCTCCCTTCCGCTGCTGGGTTCGGACCTGGACTTCCTGGAGGCAGAGGAGGGGGACTAGCGTTCGCTTTCCCGTTGATAATCTTGGTGGTGGTAGCAGAGCCACTCTCATCGTCCACCGACGCTGAGTTCGAGTCTTCCGTGGCGCTGGCGTTGTCTTCTTCGCACGTGCCATCCGTGTCCTGTGATTGGGTGTCCTTAGCGGCCGCGGTGTCTTCTCCCGAAGAAGTGCCCGTCGCGACGCCGTTCGCAGCGTCCTCGGCAGCCTTCTCCTCCTCTTTCTTCTTCTTCATAAACTCGCGGCGAGTGTTGCGTGCCACCTGGCGACCACCCATGTCTTCAAAGACACACTCGGGTAGGTTCTTCCACACCACGGGCGTGATCTTCACGTCCATCGTCGGCGTGCGCTTGTTCCAGCGGTAGAGGTCGTTGTGCTTGAAGTAGTCGACCGAATTATCGATGCTCACCTCGCGGCCGCGCAGCTGGCGGCGGTCGATGTCGAAGCCCACGAAGAAGCAGACGCCGAACTTGGTTGGCTTGGCAGCACCGTCTTGCGCAGGATTCTCGCCGTTGCTTGACTGGGAAGAGGAGGCTTGGGTCTCGACGAAGCTCAGCGGGTACTTCTTCGTGAACGTCCGGATACGGCAGAGCTGCGGGATGTACGCGAGGCTCTCGACCAGCTTGCGGATGCGCGACTCGCAGAAGCCGCACCACGCTTGCTCTTCGTCTTCGGATTCCGTGTACACATCTACCGCGAGGTAGTGTTGATGCACTGCAAAAAAGTCCGACGGGTCAAAAAGCGGACTCCAGTCCGCGCCTCCTTTATTTAAAATATCTTGCACTATGCCCAGCGCGCGTTTAAACTCGTCCTTCATCACCGCAAGCGTGTGCGTTGATACGTTGAAGGAGGAGTTCATCGACGGATACGCGGGCGTCAGGATCGGCATCACCTGGTATCTGTTTACACGCATCAAAGCAACATTAGTCACAATGTCCATGACCCTAGAGATTTATCAAAGCACGGCAGGTCTACCTGTTGTTGCCAGAGTTCGCGTTCCAGATCTCCAGGCCAAGCTTCGCATCATGCGTCTTGCAAAGCTGCACACACAAACAGCCACAATATCAGAGTTAGCAACCCACACAGCATTCTCAAATTCACCACACGTTCAAAAATGTCACTATACCTGGATCGCGAGTGGCCACTTCCAGTTCGCCAGCACCATGAAGAAGCGTAGCAGCAGCGTTGAGGGCGCCGCCGTCGGGTACAACTGGTTGATGAAGCACACAAGGATGCACCAGTTGACACCACCGAGATACCCCATCTTGTTCGAGTAGAGCCCGCGGCGCTTGGCCCAGCGACGCACAATGCGCAACACGCTGATAAAGCTCTCACGGTTCGGCGTCAGCTGCACAACATCAAGCAGTCTAGTTATTAACCACACAAGTCAATCAACAACATGGCAGATCGCTCACAAGCAACCGCGCGTACCTTAATCATGAGCTCCGTCACGCGTGGGCCGTTGAGCGACTTCTCGGTCGCCGTGTCGACACCCATGAGCACGGCATCTTCGAGGATGTTGAGGTCGTCCGGGATCGTGTTGCGCGGCAGGATCGCGATCTGGAGATCGATGTTGATCTCCTCGTAGTCAAACGTAATGATCGGCACGATCGCGCCTTCGATGGACACGAGGTTCGACACCTTCGGGTGCTTCAAAAAAATCTCCTTGAGGGACGCGAAGAAGTCGTCGCGCGAGATGTGGCGCGGTGCCACGCAGATCGTGTCGATATCCGCGCCCGGCTCGTTCACGCCCAGGCGGTACGAGCCCGACACGAGGATCTGCCCGCCGGCGTCCGCTGCAATCTCCTCGGGGACACCCTTCTGCACGCACACCTATCCATCATTTCCATAGAACAACACACATGATATCCATAATTAGCGTCCATTTCCATCGACACACATCCATACAGGGACCGTGTTTCCTTTCACATGCACAACATACCTGCTTGACCCACTCACGGAAGATGGAGCGCAGTTCGGCGAGGATCATGGAGCGGCGCGTGATGTTCTCGTCGCATTCCGTGGGGAAGTGCTCGTCCATGAACCCCTGCAGCTTCTGCGACTGCTCAAGGTCCTTGGGCTCGGGTGGCGTCGTGCGGATCGCCTTGTACGCCTGTTCCAGCACGTGCGCCGCCACCGTGAACGTCGCGCTCTGCATGACGACAGGGCCTTGGGTCGTAGGTGTCTTGTGTTCGGTGACGATCTGCTTCCTCTCAGCGGCGCCTGCTGCTACTTGCTTCAAGGGGACGAGCGAGCGGTCGCGTTGGTGTTGGCTCGTTCTTTCCGCGCGCGCTTGCTTGCTTGGCGCTTGGCGTCTTCTGGACTGACTGCCAGTGGCGAATTACGCGCGTGGTGTGCTAATGTTGTTGTATCGTGAAATTTATGTGGTAAACTTCGTTCATGCCTGTCAGAGAATCGAAAAGAAAGCCAGAGTAACTTGGAATTTGTAAGGCCTGAGGTTCTTTCCTTTTTTCCAGCACGTACAAATGTATTTTACGAAAGCAGAGTACTGTCATGACGACATTAGTGCCTTCCTCTAGGGGTCACTATTTTTCGCACACGTCGCAGCTTTTGCCTCTCCTCTCTCTCATTCACGAGTTCTTTTGACTGGAAGGCCAACCGCAATACGGACGCCAAGCTGTCAATCAGTCAGTCACTCAGTCTGTTCATCAGCAGCAGTTCGTGGATCGAGCGAGTGGGAGCAGACGGCATGTTCGCACACTTCAAGCGCGAGAGCCTGCGGAAGCTGCGCATGGCGGAAGACAAGAGTCCGAAGGGTAGCATCGACGAGCCCATTGTCGACCTCATCCGGCTCATCAACGACCACCCGAACTACGTGCGTCATGGCGCGCTTCTTCTAGTTTTTGCAGGCGTGGTATACTAATTTCATGAAGACTGACTGACTGCTTCTCCATGCCAATCGATGTAGGTGACTAGCAGCTCGTGCTCAGGGCGTATCGCCATCTTCTGCGGCGTGCCTGCCGCTGCTGCAGCGAATACAACTAGCGATTCTACGTCCGATAGTGCTGCGGGTGAAGAGCGCGAAGAGTCGGCGAACCTGATCACGAAAGGCGGCAAATGGCTCCTGGCGGAGCACGCGACCATCACGATGGAGCAGCTCTCGGCTGTGCTGCGCTCGCCCGATGCCGTCTCGACCAGCAGCAACATGGTGCGTCCGCTTGCTCTGTTTTCAGTGTGTGGGTCTCTCGTAATGGTGGGCTGATGCGTGTCTCTCGTTTGTTCTTGTAGCTGATCATCAAGCACGAGCCGTTCATCATGCACGTCGTGTGCCGCGATTTAGACTCCGCCAAGGAGCTCCTGCAGTGGGGCATCGCGTGCGGCTTCCGCGAGTCGGGCGTCGTGCTGGGCAACAAGAAGATCATGTGTGCGATTCGCACGACCGCGAACGGCCTCGAGATCCCGATCGCGCACACCGCCAAGGAGCTCTTCGTGAGCGACCACTATCTCAAGTGGATCGTTGGCATCGCGAACGATAAGTTCGTCGCGAACAAGCGAAAGACCGATCAGTTGCTCGAGGCCTTTAAGGCGAAATTCAGCCTGCAGCAGGTCCCTGAAATCCGTCCCAGCTCTATCGAGACCGTTGCGACGGTAGATCTGGAGCAATTCAAGGAGCTGACCTGCGACACCGTCAAGCGCGTGGGCCACACGAGCGTCTCGTTTGGAGACAAGCACATTGTCGTGTTTGGTGGTCAGGGCGCGACAGCCGCTGGCACGACGTCTCGTCTCGCTGCACTCAAGATCCTCTCGGTGGCCGACGATGACACGCTCCAGGTTATCTTTGAAGACCTCAATGCAGAGAACGCGCCATGCGCACGCATGCAGCACACAGCCGTGGTAGTGGACAACAACATGATCGTGTTCGGCGGGCGTGCGGGACCAACCAAGCCCTTTAATGACGTATACACATTTGATCTGGATACACGCGTCTGGAGTCGAGTGGAAACCATTGGCCACGCGCCGTCGCCGCGATACAAACACTCGAGCTGCGTGGTTGGCGCGACCATGTTCGTCTACGGCGGCCGCGACTCGACTACCGTGTTCGGGGACCTCTTCGCGCTCGACCTGAGCCAGAGCCCTCCGCAGTGGCGCCAGATCGACAATCCGTTCGCGTTCCCGCGCTTCGATCACGTGAGCGCGGTAGTTGAGAAGACGAAGCTGCTCTTCTGGGGCGGTATGACGTCGTCCCGCGGTGTTGAGAGCGACGAGGCGGACACTACTCACAGTGAGGCGAAGGTCAATGCCAGCGACGCAAACAACCGAGACCAGGCATTCTGCTTGGTGTACGATACGGTCGCGGACGGATGGGAACGCCGGGACATTGGCAATGCCGCAGAAGGGCCCGACGCCAGCCTGATCGCTGGCAACGCGTGCGAAGTGAGTGACGAGCACGTGGTGATTTCGGGTGGCATGACGACTTCGTCGCTCGTGAACGGCGACAACGCGACGCAGAAACTCTTCGTGCTCAACGCGAAGACGATGCAGTGGATGCGCTTGGGTGAGATCAAGCACGCGAACGCGGCCTTTGCGTACCATACGTGCACGTGGATGCCGCATAACAGCAGTCTGTACCTCCTGGGGGGCGGCTTTCAGTGCTTTGGCTTCGGCCAGTTCTACTCGTCGCCATTCCAGTGCGAGATCACGGTCACCAAGACGACGGTTCCTGTTGAAGAAGCTTTTGCTGCTGCTGTGTCCAGACGAACGTCTTCCTCTTCAAGCTACGCTTCTGCTTTGTCTAGACTATCTTACTCGTCGGTTAGCGACGCTGCTGTTCCTGCTATCGTTGCCGATAGTGGCGATAGCAGCTCGACAGTTGCAGCTCCGCCAACGCCAGTGCAATCGGCACTGGGATCTGACAAGCCGCTGGGCGTGCTCGCGGCCAAGCTCAACGTGAAGAAAATCAAGACGCTTCTGGAGAAGAGCGGCGTCTACGACAAGTCGCGCCGCGTGCACGTGGTTCAATTAGACGCCGAGAACGGCGGTGGCTCTGCGTTCCTGATCCCTATCACGAGCGCTTTTCAAGAACGCGCTGCTACAAAGCCAGAGCTCAACGCTTTGCAGCTCGTTGTGGATGAAGACGCGTACGCCAACAAGTTCGGCAAGAGTAGCGGCCTGAATCGCAACGAGGTGATCCAGAGCACGATCCTGGCGTTCGCAGTCAAGCACGGCATCCCGTACGCGGTCCAGGCGGCTGTGCCTAACAAGTACGAGTTCGTGGGCGACATCCTGCTTGTGCCGCGCGAGTCGTTCCTCGAAGAGTACTGGCAGGCGCCATTCGTGCAGGAGATGTGGTCCAAGGTCTGCGAGTCCACGTCGCCCCCGTTCTCCCGCGTGGCGCGCAAGGCATTCATCGACGCGAGTGAAAAGCGCCAGAGCCACGTTGACCTGCTGTACGTGAACCAGCACGCACTGACCTCAAAGCGCGCGCAGCAGGCGCCCGGCTGGGTCGAGGTGCGCGAGAACGGTATCGTCTACGGCTGGGATATCACGCGCGTGATGTTCTCCTCGGGCAACGTGACCGAAAAGGCGCGTATGGCGAACATCGGCTGCCATGGCGAAGTGATCGTGGACTTGTTCTGCGGCATCGGCTACTACGTGCTGCCTTTCCTTGTACACGGCGGTGCGGCGTTCGTGCACGCGTGCGAGTGGAACCCGGACTCGGTCGACGCCCTGCGCTTTAACCTGGAGCGCAATGGCGTCGCGCACAAGTGCCAGGTGTACTTGGGCGACAACCGCGAGACCGCGCCCAAGCTTGCAGACGTTGCGGACCGCGTGAACCTGGGGCTGTTGCCCACGAGTATCAAGGCGTGGCCGCTCGCCGTGCAGGTACTCAAGCCGCAGGGCGGCTGGTTCCACGTGCACGACAACGTGGCCGTGGAGGACCGCGAGGCCTGGGAGCAGCGCCTGCTGGACTCGCTGCGGCAGCTGGCCGATCAGTTTGGCAAGAAGTGGGCAATCTCCTGCGAGCACGTGGAGCGCGTCAAGTCGTACGCACCGAAGGTGCACCACCTGGTGGCGGACATCCACTGCGTGCCGCTTGAGGAAGAGTAATCAGGTTGATTGTCGTTTCACCAGACCGACCACCTATGGAATAGATACACGCGCAGTTGAGGTTTGTACTTATTCCATGGACGCCGCACTTTTTAGCACGTTGCTTCGAGCACTTCCAGAATACAGAGCACTTCGACAGGACTTCTAAGCAGGCGGTCAAATAGTCAGCTCAATCAAGAGTATGGCAACGACTTCGTGCAGAGCTACCTCGTGGACGTGGTGGCCCAAGGTGTGCAGAGCGACATCGAAAGCTGTCCAGTAGCTATCCCTGCATGCCTGCGGCCCTGCTTGTTGGATTTAATGCTGCGCGAAACACATGTACTTGAGCGACGCACTCTCTTGCAGCTGCCAATGTGGCTGAAATGTCGATCTCACCTTCCAGGCTCTTGGGTTTGTAACCTGTGAAGTCGTGCTTCAGCTTCTTAAAGAAGGTCTTAAATACTATTTAGTGTCAAATCGAGCGCATCATTCGTAATGTAGGGTACGGTTACGCTGGTAAAACTGGCCATTTTGGACAATCAAATGAGGTAATTCGGCTGATAAATTAGGTCGTTTTGGTAAATCAGGCCACGTGGGTCGATCTTCGCAACACCCCAGCGTCATTATCAGTGCCGCCCCCTCGAAGCGATGCCGCTGGCGATCGACGCCGAGCCGCAGCACGATGAGATCCCCACCGCCACCGCCACATCTGCAACTGCTGATGCATGCAAAGAAAGAGATGCAACAGCCAGTACGACTGACGTTCCAGCGACAGATGGCATCGACCAGGAGCTGCGCCGCCGCGACCGGCACTCGTTCATCAAGCTGCTGCGCGACGGCGTGCAGCGCCGTGTGAGCGAGCAGCTTGACGCTGACGCCGCAGAGGATGCCTCAACTGTGCGGCGCAATAGTAATGGAAGGAGCAGCGACAACAGCGGCAGCGACGACTGTCAAGACCCGTCGCTGCTGCCGTCGCGAGCCAAGCAACGCGCTAGATCCAGAAAGAGTTGCGGAAGCGGTGGCGCGTGGCAGACGCTCGCGTGGCGTGACGCCTACTCGACCGAGCCGTTCTTCGAAGCGACGATCGATGGCAAACCGCTGCACATCAAACAGATCCTGCAGGGCGAGCTCAACGGCCTGGGCACGGGACTGACGGTGGGTACCTCGCATTACATTTGCTGTTTCTCTGTATCATTCCGACCGGGTGACCCGCGTGTGATGCATAAGTACTCAAGCGACTTGCTCGTGTATGCCTATGCGCAGGTATGGCCTGCAGCTTGTGTGCTGCTGAAGCACTTGGACCATCGCTTCGCCGGGAACAACCAGCTAGAGAACCAGTTTGTGCTGGAGCTCGGCAGTGGCACCGGCGCCGTCGCGATCGCGGCTGCGATGCTAGGCGCGCGCCGCGTTGTGGTCACGGATATGGACATGCTGATCTTCCTCATGAAGGAGAACGTCCAGCTGGCTCGAGAGACAACAACAGGTGCATTAAGCCACGTTATTCAAGTGGAGAGCTACGAGTGGGGTGCCAAGCCGAGTGAAGCCATTATCAGTACTGCAGATACCTCTGAGCAAGCATACCCCGATCTGATTCTCGTCTCAGACTGCATCCTGCCGCGATTGTACCCCATCGAGCCGCTCGTCGCGGCGCTGGATCTGCTCGCGAAGAAGCACACGAAGGTGCTGATCTCGTTCGAGTACCGCTACTACGAGCTCTTTGACGCCAAACAGCGGTTCTGGGAGCTCATGTGTGCTAAGGGGTTCGTGTTGCGCGTACTCGAGGACGACGAGTACCATCCGCGCTTTAAGGCCGACGACATTGAGATTTGGGAGATCTCGCGACAGCAGCAATGAAGAGAAGCGACATCGCTTAGGAGGACAATCTGTTCTTCTAAAACAAGTTTGGTTTCAAGTAATGTCTCCACCGCCTAGACATGACCAAATCATAAAGAAACACATAGTGCATGAACCAAGTGATTGTGGATGGCTCAAATCTTCTACTGTACCGAGCGCTTGGCGAGTGCCGCGAAGATGCTCTCGGGTCGGCTCAACAAGTCCGTTGGTGGACCGAACTCGGCGACCCTGCCGGCGTCCAGCACGGCGATCTGGTCGCAGTGCAGGATCGTGTGGATGCGATGCGCAATGATGAGCACGGTCTTGCGCGCGAAGGTCTCTTTGATGGTCTGCTGGATGAGCGCGTCCGTGGCACTGTCCACGTTGGCCGTAGCCTCATCCAGCACGACCACCTTGCTGTCCTTGAGCAGCGCGCGCGCGATGCAGAGCAGCTGGCGCTGGCCTACCGACAGGTTCTCGCCACTCTCGGCCACCACAAAGTCTAGGCCGCCACTGCCACTGCCGTTAGCGTCCGACCCCCACTTCTTGACGCTCGCGGCCAGCTCCACCTGCTGTAGCACGCGCCAGATCGCATCATCCGCGTACTCGCCGAACGGGTCGAGGTTCTCGCGCAGCGACCCGCTGTAGAGCACGGGGTCTTGCGGAATGATGGCCAGCGAGCGGCGCAGGTCACGCAACCTTACAGTCTGGATGTCCACGCCGTCGATGAACACGGTGCCGCTATCGAACGCGCAGATGCGGAAGAGCGCAACCATGAGCGAGCTCTTGCCGGCGCCCGTGCGGCCGCAAATGCCCACCTGCTCGCCGCCGCACACATCCAGGTCCACGCCGCGCAGCACGAGTGGTAGCTCCGGCCGGTACCGCAGACAGAGGTTCGCAAACCGGATTGCGCCCTGGGACGGCCACAGCTCGCGGTTAACCGGCACCAAGTTGCTCGAGTCACCTTCTTCCTCCTCGGTAGGGATACCACGAAAGTGCAGCAGGCGCTCGACGCTCGTCATGGCGCTGTCCGTCTTGTCTACGGCGCGCACCGTGTTCTGTACGACGGACGTGAGCATGAGCGAGTACGTGAGCGAGATGCCGCCCACGACGGCGCTGACTTGGCCCTGCGTGGCCACGAGGTAGAGCGCCACGACCGAAATGATCACGACCGACATCCAGTCGAGGCGCACGGCCAGCCAGCGTCCGGCCGCCCAGTACGTGAAGTACGCGGTCGCGTTCACGTCCACGGCCTGCTTGTTGAGTGCCACGAACTTGTGCTGCATCTTGAAGGCGCGGATCGTGTGCAGTCCCGTGAGCGTCTCACCAAAGAGACTGTACACGGGTGTGCGCGTGACGCCCTCGAGGCGCTTCACCTCGCGCGACGTCTGCTGGAAGTAGAGCGTCACGACGAGAAACACGACGAACATGGGCACGTAGGACACGCCGACCCAGTAAGACGAGGCTGACGAGACCGCGAGCGCGCCCAGCAGCTGCGACACGTTCTGCAGTGTCATCTGATACTGCTGCGGCAGCGAGGCGTCCAGCTGGTCGAGGTCGTTCGAGAACCGGTTGAGGATGCGGCCCACGGGCGTCACGTCAAAGTACCGGTTCACGGGTGCGGCCAGTACGCGCCGAAAGAGCTCGTTGTGTAGATTGCGAGAGCTGCGCAGACACGCCTCCACCAGCAGCAGTCCGCGCGCGAACATGAGTATGCAGCAGAGCACGATGAAGCCCAAGTACCACATCCCAAACCTCAGATTTGAGAATGAAGAGTCCACGCCGTCGCGCACCATGTTCCTGGCCCAGTGACCCGTCCACCAGTCCACCAGTGTACGCACACCCTGGCTGCCGGCGTAGAGCAGCATGAGCAGGAAGAGCAGCACGAAGCCGTTGAGCCCCGCCTCGTCAAAATACGCCTTGTAGATCGCGCCCGTGACCTTACCCTTCACACGGTCTTCGGCCTGCACGAGCTTCGTGGGGTCGTCGTTGTTGTCGCTGGTGGCTGGCTGAGGCTCATCTGGTTTCAAGGCCACTGCCTTTGCTGTCCTGGTCACCGAAGTCCCCACAGTGACGGCCACAGCGGCCTCGTGTTGCTTCTCATCCTCTCTCAGACCGTCGTGCTCGTCGATCACGTCACTCTCGAGCTTGTCCAACGCCTCGCTCTGCATGCGCAGGTCGGGAAACTGCGCCAGCACGCCCTCGTAGCTTCCATCGCCGGCGATGCGGCCGTCCTGCACGACTACGACCCTGTCGGCGTGCACGAGCAGGTCGTAGTGGCTGTTGAGCACCAGCAGACGGGTCTTGTGCTTTGCGAGCCCTACGACGCACTGGTTGAAGATCGCGTGAGCGACATGTGGGTCCACGGCGCTCAGCGGGTCGTCGAGGATCAAAATATCGTAGCTGGGGCGGTACATCGCACGCGCAATCGCCACGCGAGCCTTCTGCCCGCCACTCATGTTGATCCCGCGCTCACCGATCTCCGTCTGGTCGCCATTGGGAAGCGCATCAAGGTCCATGGCCAGCTGGGCGGCCTCCAACACCTGTTCATAGAGCTCTCTATCGAACGGCGCCTCAAAGAGGATGTTCTCCTTCACACTCGCATTGCGGATCCAGCTCTCCTGACTCACGTACGAGATCGCGCCGTTGACCGCCAAAGCTCCGTGAGTCTTCTTCATTTCGCCCAGGAGCGCGTTTAGCAGACTCGATTTGCCCGACCCGACCGTGCCGACGATCATCACGAGCTCACCCGCGTCGATCTCCAAGTTCACACCCTCCAAACAGAAGCTTTGGGGTGTCTGGAAGCCGTTCTTCGCGCCACTGAGCACCACGGACGCCTCAGATGGGTGGTGCTGTTCCGAGTCTTCGCGGTTGTCATCATAATCATCAGCTGGGCTCACGACCACCGCTGCATCAGCGCTATCAACAAGCGGCACTGACCACTGGAAATGCGCATCTTGTACCGAGATGGTGCCCTTCGGACCAGTGCTTTCACCATTGCTATTGGCCTGGAGGTCGAGCTCCTCGCCCGCGAGGTAGGCGTCGATGCGGTCGAAGGCGATGCGGCCCTGAGATATCGTGGCGATTGCGCGCGGGAAGACGTTGACCGCGTGGCGGCAGATGTTGACCATCGCGATGAGCGTGAAAGCGTCTGTGACTGAGACGTCCCCGTGGATGAGCACGTAGACGCTGAACGTGATCGCCGAGAGCAGCGTGGGCGTGAGGAACAACATGGTCGAGTTAATGATCTGCAGCACGTGGAACTTGCGGTAGAGCGCGACTTCGACCGCGCGGATCTTCTCGACGCGGCGCGCGAGCGACTCCTCCCAGGCGTAGAACTTCATCACGCGGATGCCCTGAAGGGCTTCCGAGGTCACCTTGACGCGTTCGTCCACCACATACAGCAATTTGCCCTGCAGTCTGCCGATCTGTCCAGCTTGATGCAGAGATGTCCACATGATGACGACGATCAGGAGAGCTCCGCAGAGCGCCGACCAGATGTTGAAGAGGAACGCGATGAGCACAATCGTGAGGATGAAGCCGAAGGGCGCGATGAAGAACCACGGGCCGTCGCTCATACACGCGAAGGCGCGTTCGGCGTCGACACTCATGAGCGTGACGATCTCGCCTGTCGAATAGCCTTGGCGCGCCGTGGACGATAATCTGAGAGATTTCTGGTAGATCACGTCCATGAGCACAGAGCGCAGGTTCGCGCCCAGCCGCTGCGAGATGAAGAAGCCGCAGTTGAGGCATGTGACCGCGAGCAGCGACGTCGCGCTCATCATCACGACCAACACGTAGCCGCTCTGGACGCCAAAACCGTTCGTGCGGCCGTTGAGGAAGCTCAGGATCGCCTGCGTTATGTACGCCTGGAGCGCCAACGCTAGCGTGTACACGACGTAGTTGATAAACACGATCATGAGGTCGCGGCGGAACGCTCTCATGAGCGCCGTCACAATGGGCGAAACCCTGGGCTTGGTGGTGCTGTTGGGGTTGGCCGCGTTCTGGCTGATGGCTCGCGTGTACTCGGTCATGAACTTGGCATGCAGCACGTCGCAGGAATCTTCATGCGCGACGGGCCAGAGGTCTTCGATCTCCAGCACCTTGCGCGCGCCGAGCGACACGAGCGGCTGCAACCACGAGGCCGAGAGGAACGCCCAGAGCGACGCACTCGTCAGTGGGTTCTCACGCGTGCTCAGCGGGCCGCGCTGCGCGTACACGGCTAGGAACGCCGCGTTCTTCTGCTGCTTCTTCGTTGGTTTGGGCTGCTGTTGCTGATCATCTACAGGAGTTTGCTGCTTGGGCGTGGGCGGCAGCGCCTCGTAATAAGCTTCGTCCGCCGCCTTCATGGCCGCCATCCTCAAGAGCTTCGAACAGCAGGTACAGACAGAGCCTGACGAGCTTGGGCTCTGCGCACCGGACTGCAGATTGCGAAGTGAGTGAGTGAGTAACAGTCACTGTGACTGTAGACCATTTGCTGGTCGTCGCCGTCGTTGCGATAGTGGAGAGGAAAGATGAGCGAAGAGGAGCGACGAGCGTCATTCCCATCTTCTTCAGCACACGAACGACCACTCAACATGCGACACACTTACCTTTGCTTTTCAGAACGCTCTTTGGGAGTGCACGTGGGCTTGCATCTCGTGTATAAACATAAAACGAGGTGGTTGTGTTGTGCTGTTTTGTTGGACGGACGGACACACAGTGGTGAGCCTGAATTCGAGGACGGCCATGACGCCGACGCATACACCTTGACATTATACATGCCACTGTTCCTGGCCAAGTGCAGCGTAGCCCACGAGGACTTGACTGTTTACTTCACCGGCAGATCGAAATCCAGTGATCGCCACCTCGTAAGTTCACAGATGACAACAGCCTCTTTGGCGTCTGAGCAGGTCCACAGCTAGGACCTCCACTCACGTGCACGCTCGTCTACTAATCGATGCTCCTCACAGATCACTACCCTGTCATCATTACACATTCGCATAAGAAGCGAGCAACTGGACATAAACGAAATACTCTGCGATCGAAGAAGAGCTACCGGAGGCATCGAGAGCCCTCGAGGGAGATGCGAGGCTTTGCTACTTGCTTGCGAAGCGCTCACCGGCGCTTTGGCTGCAGCAAGAGTATCAGGACCCGAGTCTTTTGCAATGCAGGTCTTCTGCCATACGAGCGATAAAACGGTCCGTCGACCTGGAACTCGCATACTGCATGCCACTCAGCGATTCTGAAGCCGTGGCGACGGGAGCTCTGCGTGTCATCCCGACATCACTCCTCACGACCAGTGACGCAGTTGGCTAACAGAAAACCATGTGACATTGCAGGGACGCCAGTAGGAAAAATCGACGCGTCAGCGAAGGGAGGCTGCTGAAGCGCACTGTCCGAGGTAAAGCCCTGAACGAGATCAGCGAACTCGACTTTGTATTATTGACGCATTACATTTCGGCTGTGGTTGCTTGAGCTCCCAGATCGCCATGCCGTTTGACCTTGTAGCGTGGATGGTCAGTCACTCGTCGTCTTCAAGCAGATGAAAGAATTGATGCACGTGAGCTTTTAACACTGCTGCGCGGCGTCAAATAACCCGTGATAGCGGTACTCGAACGAGATCAGCGCTGTCATGTGAAGAAAGAGCCAGAGAGGCCACCAACCACCAAGCAAAAGAAAATCGAGGTGCTAGCTAGACTCAATTAAGCATACTTTGTAAATGCATGATTAAACATGCATGGCAGGTCAATATCATAACCAACGAGGTCCCCTCCAGTTGTGATGTACGCACTTCTGGTCACCGTCTCATAATGAGTTAGTTCCGTCGTGCGCGAGTCTGACTGGCCAGGTCAAAACCCAGCGATCGTTGCCTTCCACCACACGTAGATGACAAGTTCGCGCCATGCTAGGACCAGGTCCACTCACTTACACGACCACCACTCACGTGCGCTCGCTCGCTCACTCACACCCACCCATCAACTGCAGCAAATTCGATCTTCAACGATTGGGCTGTTCCATGGTGAAGCCCACGGCAACTAATACTACAGCACAGCGTCCATGTTCAGGATAACAGACAGCCTTGAACATGAGCCCACCACTCAAAGCAAACAAACCCGAGCTTCCTTCAACCTCAAGTTGCTACAGCAGCAAATCTCAACCGGTATACAGAGACCAACCAAATGCGAACCCTACTACTTCGGAGGTTTCTCAACTGCACTCGCCTTGGTTGCCACCTGCAGCGCGAGGCAGTGCAGGTCCTCGTGCGTGCGTCTTGCGTCCGTGGGCGCAATGTTGTGCGCGTGGAGGAATTCTCGCAGGCCCTGCGTCGACAGCAGCGAGCACAAGACGTCGACATCTTGCTCTTCCTTGGAGATCAGCGGCTTCAGTTCCTTCTCACTCTTCCTCTTCGTCTGAGTCTGGGTCTCTGGTCTCTTGGTATCGGCTCTGGACTTGGTCATAATCGCACCGGAATCCTCATTCTCAGAGGTTCCATCGACTCCGAAAAAACCCTCGGTGATGAGTCCGCCACCGTCGATCTGTCCACTCTGCAGTGCCTCAATCGTCTTCCGCGCCGACTCGCGCACGAGAAAGTCCTCCGAGTCGAGACACTCGCTCAGCTGGAACGAGTCGCCGATGGTCACGTCCCCAGAGTTCACGAGCGCTTCCAGCTGTGCTCTGAGCACCACGAGGTTCTCTGTGTCCTCCTGACTCACACTGTCCACCTCACCATCGTCTCCATTGGCGGTGTCCGCATCAGCTGGACTCGTTGCTGCAGATGGACCATTCTGGGTCAAATCTTGAAACTTGTAGCCCAGCACGATCGCCACCGAGGCGTACATACAACTCTTTGGCGCCGCAATCTCTGGCGCTGAAGTCACCGCGCCATTGAGACTCCCATATGAAAAGTACTCCATGTAGCTCGACCACCAGCTCCCTTCTCCAGGTACAGGCTCAGTCAATGGCTTGCTTTCTTCATGCTCGAGTGCTCGCAGCGATCGCGCAGCCTCGGTGCTCACCCACTCCCAGAACATACCCCAAGTGACGGGACCTTCAAAGCCCTCGCTCTGGAGCACGTCCACTGTCTGCTGGTAGCCGTCCTCCGAGACTGCACTCGAGGCCTCATAGAGCTTCGTCATGATCTGGATACAGTGCTCCTTCGAGATCTCCCCATTGCCCTCAAGGTCGTACTCGTTGAACATGATGCGCGCGCCGAGCTCCAGCCTGTCGATATGTTCTTTGGCGTACTTGTGGCTGTTAAAGTATGACGCCGTGTACCCATTGTACGCCTTGGTGCCAGCAAAGAAGCCGAGCATCCCACCCACGACTGCGGCGCCGGTGGCTGCGACCACGCCTAGTGGCCCAGCGATGCCAACTCCGGTCCAGAACCCGACCGCAGATGCCACAGAGTACGCGCCTAGACTCGCCCCGGCCGCAGCGGCCGTGCCACCAGCGATATGCTGGCCAGCCTTGAGCCGAAAGTCCTTCATGAGCAGCCGTTCACTGGTCTCAGAGAGCACGCCTTGGGACTTGCGCTCCGTGTGCTTCGTGCGATAGTCATAGTATTCTTTCCCAATGTCCACGAGAATCGACGCGATCGTCAAAGGTGCGGCGACAGCCCCACCGAGGGCTGTGGACGTACGTGCCATGCCCTTGGCGAGCACGACACCGCCAGCTGCACGGATACCACTGTCCAAGGCACCGTCTTTGCTGGCGCGCACGATCTCCTGGAAATTGCGCTTGGCACCCTTCGGCTCGTCCAACTGATAGTCGGCGATCACACGCTCAGCAAGTGCTGTGCGCTTGGCTTCGAGCGATTCACTCGCAGCTTGAAGAGCGATCTCGGCACCCCGTGAGAGATCGGATTTCTGGATGTAGCCCACGTGGAGCGCGCTGCTCTGAGCCGTAAACCGAATCACAGCTGACGAGCTGTCGTCACGCCACTTCTCAACGATGCCTAGACCAAACGGCGTGTTCACCGTCGAGCCCTCTGGGAACAGCACAATGTCTGGGATCTGAGGCTCTTCCTGTTTCTGCTCTTCCTCAGTATCAAAGAACGCGGCGATGTCCTCTGCGAGATCTACACACTCGTAGAACTCGTCTTCAGCGA